>JAABKK020026742.1:0-16713 GCA_011634745.2 Catotricha subobsoleta | reverse complement strand
AATACGTAGAAAACTAGTAAAATACGCGTATAAAATATCGACGTAAAAAACCATAGTTTTTTACACGTATAAATCTATGTTTATTACGTTTAGTTTTCTACGGACCCAACCCTGCTCCACTGTCATGAATCTATAGTGGAAATGATATTTGCTAATCATTTTAAGATTTATTAGGTACCTACTGCATAGCATATATTTCAAGGAATAGATAATAGAAAATTAATTCGAAAAATAGAAGATAGATAAAATTTATAAAGTATAAATTTAATTGTATGCAATGTATATTGTATACAGCATTTCAATCCATTTCAAATCAATAATATGCAAACCATGAGCAGGTTTCATTAAGATATTCAATATTCCATGAAGTGTTAAGTTTACATGAGGGCGAAGGGTGAATTTTTGATTAAAATTTTATAATAAACGCACTCTGTTTAGTTTCATGTTACAGTGTCAAGCGGCAACGACATTATTTTAGTCACTCAAATCTTCATGTTAACTGAAAAACTATATGGATTAAGTTGAATTCGAGTGTTATACGCGGATATATGGATAACCAGTTGCGTGAGGTTGCTCTTAGCCTTAGGGTAAATATGCGACTCTTCAATAAGAATAAAATTGTTATTATTTAAAACAGTTTTTGTTTTAAGAAAAATTCTTCATTACATAGAATATTAAGTTTTACAGTATTAATACTTGTTCAAAACAAATACAAAAAAAAAAAAATGTGTGAAAGATTTAAAGTTTTCATCTTTAATTAACATTTCTCTAATAATTACTAATTAGTGGTGGTGACAACTCAAAGCCCGTAATAGGATCGCAGACAATATATTTTTAAAACATAAATTTTCGTGTAAACTAAACATTTTATATACAAAATGTATAAAAAAAAAAGCCACAAGCAATAAAACTTTTACTCCCTTACATTATATGAATATGAATTTTTTAACATTTCTAGTGACATCCTAGCCATACAACGAAAGTGGTTCGCTTACAATGAAGAAGAAATTTGCTAGAACGTAAGTAACCACAATGGGAAAGAAAACATGTTTTGTTATAGATAAAGTAGCAGCAATTTTTAAAACTATAAAAACCACATTTTCCTTTTTTCACATCGTAGTTGGCTTTCTTTTACAATTTTTTTTTTCTTTTATTATTACAAAATTACAAAAGAGTAAGAGAGTTGCATTACACACCGCCCATTATAAAAAAAAAGAAGTAAAATAACATCAGAAAATTAAATTAAGTCAACAAAGAAAGGACACAAAAAAGTATTGAGCACAGAAGAAAATTAAAAAAAAAAAAACAGGTCAAGTTAATGTTAATGTCTGCTGTGTTAAAGAGTGCACTATTCTCGCTACCATTATATAATAACATCGTGTGAAGTAAAAGAAATTGGAATATATAGAATTATATGTAGTTAGGTGATGTACCATATATAGTCTAAGAATATAATGCGCGAACGTGCAGTCGCTTAATATAATGTACTTTTTTCTTTCATTAGAACATACAAAATGCAACAAAAAATATTTACTATTTTTTAAGTTTTGTACAGAAGTGATTTCTGGAACATAAGAATTTTTTTTTATGATTAAAATAAATATATGAAATAGTTATAGAATTGTGAAAATTTAGTTGGATAATTAAAATATTATAAAAATTATATATCTTATTAACTTACATTTTTCGAGTCGGACAAAAGAGCGCAAGACTGTTTATGAGAAAAACCGCAGGTAATGATTAATTAATATTGTGTGAAAGGTAATTTAAAGGTTCTTACTTACTATGTGAAAGTTTTCGCAATAGAAGACTTAAGCAATGAATAGGTGATATGTACTTAATAGTAGTTTATAGTATTCACTTATAGATAATATACAAAATGATAAGACAATCGATCATTCTAGTTTAATAATTTTATTTAAAAAACGCAAAATTTGTGAAACAAATGTGTTTCACCTTCAGGGCTACAAAAAGATACAATTCAACAGTTAAATCTCGATTATTTTAAATAAAATAATTAAACTAGAATGATTGACTGTCGACTTTTTATTTGGTATACGTATTAACGAACGAATCAAAAAACTACATTGATAATATCAATTGATATATATTGCATAAATAAATCCACTAAAAATATATAATAATCCAAATTATTGAATTGCGATATTTTACATTATATTATTCTATTTTTAAATTTTCGGATGAATTTGGTTGCTCAAAAAAGCGATTATTTCAAAAAAATTAAATAAAAGGAACAAAAATACGGATAAAACTTTAAAAATAATTTTCTGTTAAATCTTTCTTTTCAATCAATCATTCTACTTACTTTTAAACTTAATATCCTTTCATGAAATCGACATAACAACCAATATAATTTTTTTATACGCTTTTGTATTCTTTTCTTTATAAATCGAAGAAAATATTTTATTTACTTACCTTTTTTCCATATCGCTCTTATTGCAACGTAACATACAATCAGTGATTGAGTTTTTATATTTATACATATCCAAACATTATAATATCCTTCGTCACGTATTATTTTCATCCAAATCCAAACCAATAATCCGATGTTGAAATATAGAATTCGAAAAAAAAAAATTATACATTTTCTATAAGTATATATTGTGTGTATTTTAGAAAATGAGAAAAAGAATAATCCCACTCGTACTGTAATCCAAACGAAAGTAAAAAAGAAAAAAAAAAATTAACGCACTTTTCAAAAGACGTCCTCTTCTCTTAATTCTTCTTCTACGAGGAGACAAATCGTATTTTCTATACTATTAACATTTCGAATAAAACTAACGAATTAAAATTGGACTAATTGCATGAAAAATAATGGAAATTACCTAACTTAAATCAGAAGATAGTCAAAATAAAGAGAAAATAATGAAATCCAAAAATCAAATAGAAATTAGTTAAATTGATTTACTATTCAGGAGAAATAAACTATTTCTTTTTTAATTTATTTCCAATAGACAAACAAAATAAATGTATTCTTTTATTATATATAGCGATCTGAAACTCAATAGTATAATAAGAAGTTCTAGAACCAAAAGTGAAAAAAAAAAACAAACTACTTATTTCAAATATAAATTTACGTACTTATATTGTGAGAAGAATTCAAATAAAAACAAAAATATATCAAGTTTCTTTGAAGAACTGCAATAGCAGACTACTAAATAGTGAAAAAATAACTGCTCCCATTTCTCTTTGCTGTAAATAAATGCATAGAAAACTGAGGAGTGTGAATATGGCATACAGCGACATCTTCTTTTAAATAGTTGTTGAGAATGGATTTTGAAGGGGAAACGAATGGTTCTGTAAAGTAGAAATTGAATAATAACATATTAATTGATTAAAGAATAAATAATTTTTCATTCTGTGGGTCAACTTTAAATGAAAAGGAAAATTTCCAAAATGTGGACTGGACTTTCAGACGTTTTTAAAAACTGTAAATACAGCTCTAGCTCAAGATTATAATGATTTAATTCGCATATAGTAAGATCAACGATAAAGGAAATTTAATTCTTATTAAGTTATAATTAATATATAAAGACCTTTTTCTTTCATTTATATTATTTAATTTTTTTATTTATGTATAAAAAGCCTATAGAAATAAATAAATTATATAAGTGAAACGAAAAGGTGTTTTTATTAATCATAACTCAATATTAATTATAATATTTTGCTAATTATCTAAAAGCTAAATTTATTTATTCGCTCAGTTTCTTCATTTGAAAAAGAAAATTTCCAATATTTCAATCAGTGCCGCACTGGGACCATAGAGAGTAGATCGTAATTCACGCCTGGATCTATTTATAAAGTCCTGTGATTTATATAAGCGAATACAGAAACATACAAAGGAACTTCAATTTGCCTAAATAAAGAAACAAAAAAACACACCAAGGGCTTGTGATTGAGTCTATAAATAACAATATATTTTTCTTTAATTCACTATTTCAGTACTTTTCTGAAAAGATCTTTGTTTTTCTTACCTATTCCTCTGTCCGGCTGTTTGATGTGCTCTCACAACCATTTTAGAAAATTGAAAAACTCCTTCCTGAGGTTTTTTTTTAAATTATATTATATACAACTACTAATAATGTCTCATATAGCCAGCAATGTAATTTTTTTTTTTTAAATCTGAGTTTTGACCTATACTTCAGAGATAAATTGAAACAAACGCCCTCAACGGGATTTAATCTGCGACCTATCATAAGTATCAATTTTAACAGACATTTTTACTTTTAGAACAAAATCTTCACTTCTGAATACCTCTGAATAAAATAACATAAAAATAATAAATTGAATATTATTCAATAAAAATTGTGCTATGGGTTCAAAGTTTAACCAGTTTTTCTACATTTTCGTCATCATTTGACTCAAGAAAAACTTACTTGATTTGAACAAAATTAAATATTCTATATATCATGTATGTTTGGTAACTATTAATAACATAGCTAAACTATTATATTATAATCGATTTTTTTTATTTATTTTAATTATTATCATTATGTTTAGTGCGCTTTCTTCCAATTACTGAATACCACAATGAAAAACAAAGGGTACACACTGATTTATTTGTTTGCACAAAAACTAACTTTATTTATAGTGGGAAACCCCGAATTAGAAATCAACAGAGGTCGATACGAAAATCTATGCAAAATTAAAAATAAGATGCAGTTTTTAACGAATTCTGAATGACCACCACTAAACAGTGAGATTTTGTCTCCAGACATAGAACCAAAAAAAAAACAATGGATTGGTACACGACTTCATTTTTGTAAGAAAAAAAAACACTTGATCGCTATACCGCCGGAAAAAAAACTAAAAAATTAGCTCACAAGTAAAAAAAAAACGAAGTATTAAAAAAAAATTCAGTGTGTATATTATTCTAAAAAAAAAATCTGCGACCATCAAAATCCGCCCGGCCAATCCTGAGATCCAGGAAAAAAATTGTGGTCACAAAAATACAAAAAAATCAATACTTGTTTTGTTTTTTAAATTTTCCATATTTCACAGAAATGAAGTAAAATGACAAACCTAGGATGATTTTTTTTACTGAGCCTAAAAAAGAAAGGCAAGAACAAATACAAAAAATAACAAAAAAACAATGAAAATGAATAATATCATACCCTGCTAAAATTAGTTATACATAAGCATATAGTTATAGAATCAAGAAAACACATAAATACAACAGATTTGTGCATAACTTTATAATTTCATTGATTTTTAGTTAGAATTTAAAGTGAATATTATGTCATAGACATTTATGATTTTTATGTAAACGACAAAAATATATACCGAAATGAAAATAGAATGATTTTTGTTGGATGATGCGCGATTGTTTTGTTTAAGCATTGACAAAATTAATTACATAAAATGCTGTGAACAGTTTGTTTGCATTTGTGTATGTTTAAATATATAATTTACGGAATCCAGTGTTTACGATAAAGAAAATAAAATGCTATAAAAAGGATTTTATATTTGGACAATATAAGCGTATTATGTTAAATTCTAGTCAGGTAACGTTTACTACATACAGTGCATAAACATTAAACATAGTTGATTTTCAAACAATTTTCTAGTTTAATTTACCAATCGGAACAGTTTGAATAAATTGTTCATATTACACATCACAGAGGTACCGAAGTACATAGTGGAAATGTTTTAATGTTTTTAGATAACCAATGGTTAAATCCATAATACAGAATGCTGTCCATAAAATTTTCATCGATATGGAAATGAAGTTAATACTTGATCTCTATTATATTACCATCAAACTATGTACACAACAATATATGTCACTCAACTCAACGGTAAATAAATTACATGTATTTTCATTTATAAATTCTAGCAAATTTACACAACGAAAAAACAACATTTTAAATCCGCTTCTGAAATCAATATACGCAATTTTTAAAAAATCTCGAAGTAAACGTTTGTATAACTTTAAAAAAATTTCATTACAAATTTTGATTTCATTTTATATTTATTCCATATTATTTTATACTAATTTCACAGTTTTTTTTTTGCTAACCACAATAATAAGCCAACATGTTATTTATTTTGTCAAGCACAAATAAACCTTCAATCTCAACTAAATCGCTGCAAAGTCCTTTTAATTTAACAATGCATTATTGCTCTTGGTACAAATAGTAAATAATAAGTACCTACATGAGTTTGTTATATATAGCGTTCGTCCTAGGATTTTTTTTTTCATGAAATTCGATATTATTGCATAATAATTTTCCTAAAAAAGGTTGCGAAACTTGCCACTAAATATTGTATATAAGTAATAGTTTACAAAAAGTATTCGATTAAAATGTGTAATTCGTGATCGTAATTTAATTACATTTACCTGTTCCTTCCGAAATTATATTTTTATTAGTATAGATATCCGCGTCTAGTTAGGGCCTAATTTAGAGTGTAATTGAACACTATTAGTTTAATTCTTTTTTTTTTTTAGCTTAGTACACAGTATACTAATAGTTACACAAATAATTAAAAATAATTACATTAATAATAGTGTACCTACTTGTTTTTCAAATTTAGCGTAGTGTTTTCCTGTTTAGTGTAGTTATTTAGCGCACTTGTTTTTGAAGTGCGTATTTACTGTTTAGTGTACTTGTTTTTTTTTCCTAAAATTAGGCAACGTAAAAAATGTCGATGTATATTTATTAAAATTCAAAGAACCAACGAAAAATAATTTTTTGAGTAAAACTAATAAATATTGCATTAATATTAAATATTTAAAACTGCAGAATTATTCAATTCATAATTCAATTTTTACGTCGTAGATTAAGTAAAAAAAAACATTTGTGCATCTCCGTTTCACACATAATACCTGAAATTGATCATAATTCCAATAACTATAATTTAAAATATGGGAATTTTAGATTATTATTAAC
This sequence comes from Catotricha subobsoleta, assembly GCA_011634745.2. Lineage (NCBI taxonomy): Eukaryota > Metazoa > Arthropoda > Insecta > Diptera > Cecidomyiidae > Catotricha > Catotricha subobsoleta. Next base: position 9,802 of record JAABKK020026742.1, on the reverse strand, counting down.
AATGTGCTTTAAGCCTAAGACATACGCTATGATAATTATAGTATGATTGAAAAGTTTTAAGAAAATTCGGTTACTGCCAGGGGCGGATCTAGAAAATGTTCTGACTCGGGCGGTAGTTTGGAATCAAAACAACTCTTATTAAAATTTAATAATTAAATAGATTTTTATTCTTTTATTACAGTAATGAGTAAGACTACAACTAGTGTAGTCACTAATTGTTTCTAGGTGGAATTTTGATGAAACATGCTGAAATTTTCACCATAATAAGTAGTATTCAATGAATAGAATGATATACTCAAAATCCGAAAAAAAAAAAAATTTAAAAAAATACAGACTAATACGTTTTTGTTGTATGAAAAACACTTAAAACGACCTAAAATTTTGTGTAGAAACGATTAAAAATAAGTTGTAGCGAGCGAAAATAATAGGAAGCCTCTGAAAAAAGCCATTTTAACCTATTTGGAGACGGAATTTCAAGAAATTTTGTTCCACATGTCATTAGACAATTTAAATGTCTCTCTAAAGGTGGTATGTTGTCTGTAGCTGCCATCGTTCCAAAGATATTGAAGTTTTCCTAAAAAAGGCATTTTTCAAGATGGCCGCTAAAGCTCCACTCGAATTTTGAGTATGTCATTCTACTCATTGATTACTACTTATGATGAAAATTTCAGCTTGTTACATGAAAATTCCACCTAGGCTCATTTTTTAACAATCAGTGACTACACTAAACAGGATTTAAAATTTAGAACAAGAAATCCAGTTTTCTTGATTTTTTTGAGCAAAAGAATCAATGATGTCATCAATATTTAAATTTATGTTTTGATGCATATATACCAATACCAGTCCATTTAATCTTTGTTCATTAGTAGTCGTTCAAATGAACATCCATGTTTGAATTAAAAGGCGTTTTAATATATCCGTTTTCCTTTTTTTTCTCACTTGCTGCGAATGGCAATGTAAAAAAAAAACAGGAAGCAAAATATTCAAGTCGAAAAGAATACAAATCAATCCAGAAACGGAATGAACACATTCACTCTAATATGTTGTTCTACAGTTTTAATTGTAGCAACATGTTTTCTCGGTAAAACTGTCGGATTCATGTCTAGATCCTCGATGACTTGCATGGCTTCCCCATAAATGTTTTATAATACGATATTAACAGCGTTTCCTCTCCGTTAAATGTTTTTTTCGTCTGACTTTTCTGACCCTGGCGATCACGATTATCGCACATAGGTAGATCCGCGCCTGGTTACTGCAGTAGTACATTCTCATTTACAGTTTTAATGTGCTTTTAATATCCTGCTCAATAATTGTGGGAACGGAAAGATTATTCGCCCCATTATTGTTTTGTAATATGTATTTCGATATTTGTATATCTTGAAATAGATAAAACAAAGTTTTTTACCTTAGACTTCGAAATGAGTTCTAATATGGAAATGAGTTCTAATATGGAAAAGAGTATAGAATAATACTGAGCAAAAGCTGATATCAAGACTTGTAATTTGTTGTTCCCACTTAATATTTGCTATCTGTTATTAACTATTTCATATATACTTTATATTTACAATGCAAAAATGACTTCAAATGCTGGGTGGTACCCATCGTCCGATACGCATCCTCCATATACTCAGATTTTTTTTATTGCTTATATGTACTTTTCGTTAATAGCTCAAAGTAATCAAAATGTACAGTTTGATTCAATGGGCACCGAATTATGAAAAATCTATTTTTTTTCGAAAATAATCAATTTGTATATTATCCCAAAATACAAACTTTTTAATTTTTCATTTAAGAAATAGGTCACCCTAATATATAAATATTTACCATATTGTAACTAGATGGTTGGTCGACATAGACAAAATTTATGTGTATGATAATTATATTATTATGTTAAAACATCAAAACCTATACCTAATTAGCATTAAAATGTTTTGAAACTTATGTAGCCAAAGTTTCACTACTAAACACAGAGAAGAGATATAGTTTCAACTTGTCTTCCCAATTCTATACGATTTATGTAAATTAAATTCCTTGTTCGCAGACTTTGAATTCATCATCTTTATACATATGATTATATATTTAATATCTAAGTCTAACTTCATTACCATATGCAAATTAACTGATGGTATTAATTGCCTGTATAGACATCAAAATTTAACATTACAAACTTCTATATCCTCTTCTGTTGCTACCGCTCATACTTTCCATTTGTTGTGCTGTGTGCAAGTTGAAAATTTCCTCAATTTATAGGTAAATGCCTACATACGATTATTTTACTACTAACCTATTTCATTCAAAATATTTAGGGTAACCAGACAGAGAAGATAAGGAGAAGTAAGTAATGGATTAACAAAATTTTGATGCATATAATATATTTGTCTGTGAAATTGAATCAAATTGTCATTTTAATGCAGAGCATAGAACTTCAACAAAGTTCTGCAAACACTTGAATTTCGGATTATTTTTATAAAATTATGTTCTCATTTTATATAGCTGAAAGGTAATAATTAAAATGTAGGCCCGCCTCAACTGATAAATATTGGCCGAGCAGATTTTGATTTTAAGAAAAATATACATACTGAGTTTTTTTAATTTTTGTTTTTTTTTTTGTCTTGGGAGCTAATTTTATTATTTCGATTTTTGGTAGTACTGCCCTTCTTTTTTTTTTGGCGGTACTTGTAAAAAGAAATCTGAAATGGGAATTAGAATAACGACTTATAAATAATTCAATTAAATAATTACAAAATTAAATATAACTTCTAAGATAATAATCAAATAATTAAAATTTAATGCAACTACGCCATCTTCAATGTCAATATATTAAAAAAAAAACTGACAATGAAACAATTACAGAAAATTGGTTTTTGTTTCGACATTTGCATTTTTGCCTACATATAATAATTATTTTGTGTAAATACTATTTACATAATATACCTATGTACCAAATAACAAATATAGAACTATGTATGTAATTCACATTCTCATATGTATTTCTATTTTGTATACATTTTATGTTGATAATTGTGTTGAGTTTGTGTGTTGTGTTTTAGTAAATATAAACAAATTAATATTTCATGATAATCATCATAATCAATAAAATCAAAACTAATGTAATTAATCATACTATGCACATATTGAATTTAATGTATAGCCAATTCATTCAATCGATATTAATTATTGTTTAGTAAACCTTATATAAAATGTTCGATGTTACATTATTACGGCTCTATGAATTCATATAATCATGATAAAATGGAAAGAATCGAAAGACGTTTATTAGAAATATGTATATATTTTTTTCGTTGCCTATATGTAGGTATATGTCGTTTTATAGACATATTGCATTTTATTTCTATATTAACTCAGATGAGTAAGTATGAGTGCTTTATTATTATTTTTTATTTTATTTTTTTTGTTCTCAAAACATTTTAATTATTAAAAAATATGTTTTAATGAATCTAATTTTCATCCAGATTTATTTTACTTAAGAGGGCTATGTACCAAAAACCCTGTTGCGATACCCGATTTTTCTCGGAAATGACTTAAAATGATGGAAAAAGTTATATGCAAACTTCAAGACGCAGCTTTTGTCCCATGTATGTAGGAATTAGAATTTTGATTTTTGGCTTTATATAGGCTATAATTGAGTTTTAAAACCGACCCGCAGTACCCAATTTTCCTCCTACAAAACCATTTTTTTTAAATTATTTTTTATGAACAATTTTTTTTTTTTATTTATGTGTATGTAGGAATTCCTTTTTTTTTTTTGTTTACGCGAGATATAATTGAAAACACATATGTGTCAAAAGAAAATCTGTAAATTGGACAACGTCGCACAAAAGAGCTTTAATTTTTTTTCCGGTAATTTTTATCTACTTTTTTTTTGTTTTCAATTATGTATATCTCGAGTAAATAAAAAAAAAAAATGTAATTCCTACATACACGAGACACATAAATAAAGAAAATATTGTTCATAAAAAAGAATTTTAAAAAAAATGTTTTGTAGGAGGAAAATCGGGTACTGCGGGTCGGTTTTAAAACTCAATTATAGCTTATATAAAGCCAAAAATCAATATTGAAATAATTGAAATAATGTGAAATAACACAAGTTAGTAAAAAAATATAAAAAATTGGCAACATCGCACGCCAAAGCTTTTGCGGTTACATAGCCCTCTTAATAGGGAATAAAAAGAAAAAAAGAAAAAAATATATTATTTTTTAACAGCAGAATTTATTATTAATAACCCTTTTTTTGAGTTCCTGAATCATTTTTAATAAGAAAAAAAACAAAGAAATAATAAGTGCAAGAGAGAATGCATAATATGTATAAACTTCGAAGCGGTGTTGAATAAATAATAATAAACGTATATATTAGGAATTAAAGATAAATCCCATTGGTAATGCATTTTAAGAGAAAAGCAGATATATGTTTAGATTTTTCTTCCATAAATAAAATATAAACCAGAAAAAAAAAGAAAAAAAACGATTTCATTAGTTCGATATGTAAACGTTGCATATTGTCCACCATATCATCCATTTTATTTTAATCACTGTAAAAGCACAAATGATATTCTTTTTCACAATACGAGATAATAGGTGTATTATCATATTTGTTGCTATACGAAATTTATACTGCATCTACTACCTGTTCCAGTCTGATATTATTTAGACGCACAGACATAATGTATGTGTACATAGGTTTTTATTTACCATAAGGATTATTTCAGAGATTAATTTAAAATTGATATTATGTTAATCAAATTTTTAGCTAATGAATTCATATTCTATCGTTCTAGCGTTTCACATATACAAAAATTATGTTAATTAGTGGTTAAAAGCTTGTCTTACAGTCAGTTTCGTTAAAATTCTTAATAGAATTTTGATCTTATACTTAGAGTGTAAACTCTAATTAGTAATAAAAGCTTTATTAATTTGTTATATAAATTACTTTCAGTATTTATTTATTTATTAATAAATGAATAACAATAAAATTTAACAATAATAAATAACGTATAAAACTTAAAAGTTAAAGTAAAAAACATAAACAAGCTCCTAGCAAAACGACCTTTTAAATATAAAAAAATTACGTTGATCCTTAATCGCCTTGATCAAATTATTTCACTTTGGAAAATTAATTCGACCGTTTTTTTCCCTATTCAATAAATCGTTTCTATAAAATTTACATTTACGTTGGTACCTAATCGGTTCGGTGACTGTGAAAATAGAAATACAGAAAACATGGTCACATTGTTTTTTGTTTATAAATAATTGAAAGTTATTTAGCTTGACTTTTTTTTTTGGCTAAAATCGATTTTAATTATTTCTTTGTTGTTATTTTGTTGGTAAAGCTATCTATATAGCCCTTTTATTTTTCAATTTAAAGAAAAAAAAAACAAAAAACAAAAGTTATTCTATTATTCTATGATTTTATTTTAAACAAATTTTATTTAAATTCTATTTTTTTTCGCTGCCCAAATAAAAAAGGTCTACCAAAATAAAATCGAGATTATTTATTTCTATTTTCAAATCTCGGAGGAGGTCGGGGGGGGGGGGTGAAATACCCCAATCCACCTTCCCCCGTGTGCATATATACTTGGGAGTGTATTATGTGTATATTATGATCTTATTCCGTGTTGTCCTCACGACGTACCTATACAAGGCGAACAGATTTTTTTCACATTAAGATAATCACATAGCATATATAAGGCATGCTCAATGTGATGAACAATATTTTATAACAGTATCCATCAACATTAGGAGTCGAATTTGATCACACACAGTGTTGCAATATAGATTACGATCAAGATAGCGAAAAATGAAAGTATCTGATTAAAGATAACGAAAATATTATCTAGATCACACAATGTGAATGAAATTTGTTCGCATTGCGATGAATACACGATGTGTTCATAAGACATGTTCAGTTCTAGTTCTATGAAATGAAAATGTTCTTTTATCGTAAATTCACCAGACGGAGTAACTCGCGAAAACATAAATATTGGTTGAATTTTGGTAAAAATATAAGTACTTAAATTATTGGTTTACCTTCGAAATAACAAGAAATCAAGAAATTATTTACTTTTTTAAATGAAAATATATATAGCTTACTAAAATATGTTAAATCGATTATAAAATATACGAGATAGCCATGAAATATTGGAATCCTTTGTTTTGTTTATATTGTATGTTTTAGTGTTTCCTGAAAAAGTTGCGAAAATAAATTTTTCTATCTTCTTTTAATTCATCTTTACGAGCATAGTGGCAATAGATATACGAACTAACTAATGTGGTCTTAGCTTTATTTTGTTAAGTACTTATAATTATAAGGCATATATCAGTTTGATGTTTGATTGATTAGTCAAAAATTTTCATTTATTATCTTTTACTCGTTTTAGTCTATATAATAATAATTAAAAATGTATAGTCATTGAAGTTTTATTACTTTTGTGAAAAAACCGGCAAACAAAAATTATTATGACCCCAATCGGAGAAAATATGATGGTTGTCCGAATTATGGATTAAGTTCTTTGTGATTTTTAAAAACGTCCGTAAATATTTTTTTTTTTAATTATTTTGCTTATTATCTTTATTAATATGCTTTCATGTACATTCAGATCTGATTTCTTAAATTCGCGCCAAAGGCGTTATGGGTTCTATTCTAAAAGCAAAATTATTAAATTTCATGCACGAAACGTTCGCGACAGCAAAGGAAATATTTTTTTTTACAAGCTAATACATATATAGATTGAACTGGTATGTTTATTTTTAATCAGCATCACATTTATCTCAGGTAATAAAGTACTAAAACCCAAAAAGTTATACAAAATCACCTTATAAATATTCATAACATATTTACTAACAAATTTCGTTCACCATACATTTTCTTTTCTTCTTTTAATTATTATTTTTATTTTTTTTTATGAAATGGATTTCTCATAAAGAAAAGCTGTAGAAAAATCCATAATGAATAATAATTGTTTGTTTCTTTAGCCTCTCAATTTTAGCAATATAAATGATGGTAGCATCAGTGTGTTAAAAGAAGCGGTGATGCGAAAAACAATTAAAATGTAATTATGATGGTGTTGTTTTTTTGTACTTAATTAAACCTTCACACCATCGGTCGATCACCCATCGCATCAAACAAACATTGATATCATTAAAGGAAAAAAGTTAACTCAGTTTTGAATAAGAATGAAAAGTTGATTTTTTTGTTGAGAAACGACCACAATTTTGCATGAATAAAAATGTTTAGAAGCTCATATTCTCTTTCTGGATATTTTGCAAACAATTATGGGGAAGTTTAAACGCTTAAATTTATTCATAGATTTTAGTTTTAAAGTCTATTCAGATACTTAGTTTAAAAGTTTTTTTTTTTTTTTGCATATGTGTATTGTTGCCAGTAAACAAATGTCACTTTATGTTACATATTTGGCGTTGGAAGAGAAAATTTACTAGTTTGAGAAGTAAATATGCTACTCGATGTCATTCTATTGCCATAAGATAGTTATTTTATTCGTATTTAGACAAACACTGTACAAAATATATCTGATTAATAAATGGATATGTCACTGTTATTCGCGTCAGAATATATATTAATAAAACGCGAATTTTAAATATTACTGTATCTGGTTATAGTAAGTACCACTTACATTACATTTTCAAATATAAGACTTGAAAGACTTTTTGAAACTAATAAAGCATTTTTTTTTTTTGGGCCAGAGGAAGTGATTGTTTTTATATGGAAACATTTTTATAATATATTTCATAATCGTTTTTATAAAAGATATTTTAAATTATCTTACCTGTGTATTCTATTATATTTAATATTGATTTTACCTATTGTTTAATTTAATAACAATTATTATATATGTGAAATATGATGGAAAAGTAATAAGTATATTCTAGTTGAATTCTATTACATTCTATTAATATTGTACAAATATTGTTCAAACTAAGTAAGTAAATGATGAACTTATTTATTTTCTTATGTAAATAGACAATTTACATGGCCCATATTTAATATATTTAGGGCGTTATATCGAATAGGCGTATCCAATAAAAAGAAATTCTAAAAAATATGTAGGTAAGTTTAAGGTGTTTCAGATTCACTCATAGGTTCTCTAACATCATTGTATTATATTATTTTATAGTTGTAGTTTAAAAAAGTGATCTAAGCAAAAAATGTGTGACTTTTTTTATATTCGTATTTATACATTCGATGTATCCATTTTTACGTTAGGGTGTCAATTCCATCTTAGGAAAAAAAGTCATATGCCAATAATCAATTGAAACAGCCGTTTGTTTTTTTTTGTCTAAACAGTTTAAAACTATAAAGTTATTGAGGAATAAAAAACACCTTATTGTACACATAAAAAATTAATAAATTAATTTTTATTAAATAAATTCAGAACATGTTTCGACCGTAGTCATCCTCAGCTGAATAATAACAACATTCAGCAGGTGTTTTTTATTCTTCAACAACTTTATAGTTATTTGTTGCACAGCTCCCAATGTCTCAATTTAGTTTTAAAACTGTTTAAACCGGTGTGTAAGCAACAGTTTTTGTAAAAAAGTAACAGCTGCTATTTATAATGATATTTAAAATGTCTATCGTCAACAGATCAGAAAGCCGAGTGCATTACGCGACCACCTTGTAACACAAGGTTCGTGGGTTCAAATCCAGCAGAAATGAAAAAATAAAAAAAAACATAAAAATAGAAAAACCCGAGCAAAAAAGAAAATGGAAGGAGAAAAATGAAGAAAAAGTGAAAGAAAAACTAAGGAAAATAGAATAATTTTTTTTTTAATTTTCCGATTTTTCCTGTTTGCAAAACTGCTTTAAAACAGTTTTTGAACAGCTGTTTAGAAACAGTTTAAAAGTTGTTTAAAAGTACTCTCAAAACACAGTTTTTAAATAGTTTACTACAGCTGTTGTGAACAGTTTTTCTGCAGCATTTCGTTTATTGGGTATGTATACGTCTATTTCTCGATATTTTATTTTTGACGATATGGTTACAAGTGAGTTTGAATAATCTTTAAATACCCAATAAAACAAATTCGTTAAAATTAAATTAGAAATTGTTTTATCAACTGATATCGCAGAAGTTTTATTAATTTTATCTATTGAAAGTTTTATGGAATGTATTTGGAATTATATAACTAATTCTTAGTGGGCATAATAATATTGGTAACAAGATGACAAACACTCTTACAATCAGATGCAGACACAACCATAACTAGCTTGAATGTAATTTAACTATGCATATGAATAGGTATATAAAAGTGCTTCATGATTCACGATAACTTTCTTTTATCTTAACGAGAGAACAAGCAAAAATTCCATCCAATAACAATAACACTGACAATATTATGATCAGGTATACATTCAGTTAGACGAATTGAATTTATGTACATAATGTATTACCCATATTGAAAATGTAAACACATTTCAAACAATACTCTTAACCATAAAAGATACTTTATTTTAAAAATATTGAATGATCCTTTGGTTTCATTATATAAATATTGAATAGAAAAATCAAATATTGACCATGAACATAATAATTCTTCAAATCAAATAAAAATGTTTGATAATATGTAAGTACTTGATTTTTCTTATTTACTATAATTTAAGAAAAAATTGCTGTACTTCTTAAAAATCCAAGCTTAAAATATATATTTAAGAGTCCTCTATAGTGCTAAATAAAAATACTCCAAAAAATGGTTTTTTGTTTTAAGAAAAAATGGCATAAAGAGTAAGATTTTATAGAAGTGCCAATACTTTTTGAAAAGATAATGAGAT
>JAABKK020026731.1:0-16713 GCA_011634745.2 Catotricha subobsoleta | reverse complement strand
ATTTTGCTTATAAACAAAATTTCACCTCCATTATCTGAAATTGCATTAAATTAAATTACATAAATTATAATCAAATAAGCATGCACGGTCATTGATGCATTTGTTTGGAAAAACATAAGAGATTAAAAATAACGACAAATCGTGAACTAATCTTCAGAGTCGTTTTATTTATTTTCGATGTATTTTTGAAATCCTGTTTCTCTGATAGGGACTATATATAAACAGTCAAAATGATAACAAACAAAATGAAACGTCAAATTCGAAAGTCCATGTGTTTAGTTTAGATAATAATAAGTGGAATTTTGATATTTGTAACTAAAAAAAAATATCTTTCAAAATGAAAGAGGATCCTGTCTTAACGAACTCAAAACCATACTTTTCTCAAACGAGGTCTAAGCAAAATGAAGTAATAAAATGTTAAATATCATATTGAATAATATTTTCATTTAAAAAATCTATTGACATAACCTTAATTGTTTGATTTATTTTTGCGTAGATATTGCAAATATTGGGTGCTCCTCATGTTGAATCTTTCAATTATATGCTGAGTGAAGGTCTTGAGGATTGTGTAAAAAATATCTGTCCGATAGAATTTGAAATTACTGGCGGTGACCGAGTAAAATTACACATTGAAAGTATTACAATAACACCACCACAAGTACCGGTATCAGCTATTACAGTGAAAAATAAAAAAATGTATCCAAGTGAATGCCGTCAACGTGCCTGTACCTATACTGGAAATTGTAATGTAAGAGTTGGATGGACAGTAAATGGAGCACCGAGAGCAGCTATTGAAAAAAATATGGGTGAAATTCCAATTATGCTGAGAGTAATGTCACAATTAACGTTTATACTTTTTAAATTGATTGCATTTTAAATAATACCAATTTTATTTACAGTCGAGTGCATGTAATTTAAATGGTTTATCTCCTGAGCAATTGATAAAACGAGGTGAACATGAAAATGAATGGGGTGGCTATTTTATTATTAAAGGACATGAAAAATTAATCCGTATGTTGTTGATGACACGAAAAAATTTTCCTATTACTGTTTCTCGTAACACATGGAAGGATCGTGGACAGCATTTTAGTGATATTGGCATTATGGTGCGAACAGTGCGAACCGATCAAACAACAACGGTAAATTCAGTTGAATATCCACATATTTATTTAAAATTATATTTAATCTAATTATATACTACGTACCCCTTTTTTCAGACGAATGTTCTTCATTATTTGACTAATGGCACTGCGAAATTTATGTTTACCTATCGAAAAACTTTCTCATTTATTCCTGTTATTTTGCTATTGAAAGTTTTAAAAAATTGCACAGACGAATACATTTATCAGCAATTAATTGCCGGCTACGAGGATGATCAATATTATAATAATTGCATTCAAAAAATGTTGCGTAGCATACACGAAGAGACTAATTCGCATACATATGATGACTGTAAACAATATTTGGGAGATATTTTCCGTTCGAAATTTCCCCATCTACCTGCATGGACGGCCAATGAAGAGATAACAAATTTTATGTTAAACCAATGTTTGTTAATTCATTTGGATGATCATAACGATAAATTTAATTTAATTGTTCTAATGACACAAAAATTATTTCAATGCAGTCAAGGTAATTATAAAATCGAAAATTCAGACAGTGTTATGATGCAAGAAATATTATTGGGTGGACATTTATATCAAAAAGTAATCAAGGATCGACTTGAAAGTTGGTTGGAACAACTTAAATACGCTCTTATTAAACAATCAGATCTGCCAAGTTTTACATTAAATGCAGCTAGTTTTGCTATTGCTTGCAAATATGCGGGAACAATTGATCGAACTGTTTCACATTTTTTATCAACTGGAAATTTAGTATCAAAATCTGGATTAGGCTTAATGCAAAACTCTGGATTAGTTATTATGGCAGAAAATATTAATCGAATGAGATACATGTCACATTTCAGGTGAATTATCTGCTTTAATTTGAATTACTTCAATTAAACTATTTATTTTATCAATATAAATTTCTTAAATTTAATAGGGCTGTTCATCGTGGTTCCTACTTCGTAGAAATGCGAACAACTGAAGCACGTCAATTACTACCAGATGCGTGGGGTTTTATTTGTCCAGTTCACACGCCTGATGGGTCACCATGTGGTTTATTAAATCATTTGACCATTAATTGTATTATATCGGGCTCGCCAGATTCCAAACTAGTCGAAAATATACCAAGAGTTTTGGTAAATCTTGGAATGGTTCCATTAAATTCTGCGAAAATTGATTATAAAAAATACTACGTAGTTATACTTGAAGGTAAAATAATAGGACATGTTAGCCATCAGCATGCTCAACGTATTTCTGATAAATTACGTCTACTTAAAATTGCCGGCAAAGAAGTACCAAATTTACTGGAAATCGTTTTAGTACCAAACAAAAAAGTATGTATACATTAATGTGTTCTTAAAATATTAAATGATTTTAATTCATTGAATTTCGTTTGATTTTAGTGTGGACAATTTCCTGGCTTGTTTTTATTTGTTGGATCAGCTAGAATGATGAGACCGGTTACTAATTTAAGAGCAAAAAAAGTGGAGTATATTGGAACATTTGAACAGGTTAAAATATTTAAATAAAATATTTTTGGCAATAGCTCGTCTCTAATTTAAGTTAAATAATAATTGAACGTTTGATTTTGTTCCCTCTCAGGTTTATATGGAAATATGCATAACACTTGATGAAGCTTATGAAGGTGTTACCACACATATGGAATTATCAAAAACAGCATTTATGTCAAATTTAGCTAATCTTATACCTATGCCGGATTGTAATCAATCACCTCGTAATATGTACCAGTGTCAGATGGGTAAACAAACAATGGGAACACCATGTCACAATTGGCAACTACAAGCAGAAACAAAAATGTATCGTCTTCAAACACCGGGTACACCACTTTTTCGACCAGTTCACCATGATAACATTGATTTAGACGATTTTTCAATGGGTACCAATGCTATTGTTGCAGTTATTTCGTATACTGGTTACGATATGGAAGATGCTATGATTATTAATAAGTCAGCTGATGAACGTGGCTTTGCTCACGGAAGTATTTATAAATCACAATTTATTGAATTGGAGGGAAGTAGCTTTTTTGCACGAGATCCACACAATAAAACATTAGAAATTTTTATAGATACTGATGGTCTACCATTTTCAGGACGTATAGTTAATACTCATGAACCACTTTATTGGTATGTGCCGAAAAGGCTTATTCATTCGTAATTTAAACTTTATTTTAATATATTTTCTATTTTTTTTGTAATTACAGTTATTTTGATACAAATGAATGTGTGTTCAAAACCCAAAAATATATGGGAAGCGAAGAGTGCGTTGTTGATAATGTGAAATTATGTGGAACATTTTCTATGGATGCACGTAAGGTAGCCTGTGTTACTTTACGGATTACGGTAAGTACATAGATATTAGCCACTTTTAATACGGCGTATCTCTAAATAACTCATGTCATTTGCCCTGGCTGCCTATTAAAGAAAAAAAAAAACATATGATCCAAATAAAAAAAAAAAAAAACTTTTTATTATTAATCAACACAGAGAAATCCATCGGTTGGCGATAAATTTGCTTCGCGAGCCGGCCAAAAAGGTATCTTATCTCAAAAATGGCCAGCAGAAGATCTCCCATTTACTGAAACCGGTCTCATACCTGACATAGTATTCAATCCACATGGTTTTCCATCTCGGATGACCATTGCTATGATGATTGAAACAATGGCAGGAAAAAGTAGTGCATTGCACGGACTGGTTCATGACGCAACACCATTTCGATTTAATGAGAAAAATACAGCTATCGATTATTTTGGAAAACTTCTACATTCTGGTGGTTACAATTATTATGGAACAGAACGTGTTTATAGTGGAATCGATGGCCGAGAAATGATTGCTGATATTTTTATGGGTGTTGTCCATTATCAACGCTTACGGCATATGGTTTCAGATAAATGGCAAGTACGGTCAACTGGACCAATTGATAATTTAACACATCAACCGGTAAAAGGTAGAAAACGAGGTGGTGGTGTTCGTTTCGGTGAAATGGAACGTGATGCATTAATTGCTCATGGAGCCTCGTTTTTATTACAAGATCGTCTACTACATTGCTCCGACAAAATTTCGGTAATATTAATTTTGAATTCCTTTGTTTTTATATATAACAATTTAATTCATACGTATTTTATTTATTTATTTATTATTTAATAATAGACGTTGGTGTGTAAAACTTGTGGAACACTATTAGGACCAATGGCTAATATAACCAAACATGATAATGAAGTTGTTAATATAACAGCAGCAACATGCCGTTTATGTAAAGATAAAGCTGTCATTGAACATTTACAAATTCCATACATTTTTAAGTATTTAGTATGTCAACTCAGTTCGGTTAATATTAATGTTAAAATGAGTTTTGCTACAAAATAATATTTAAAATATTTTATATTTATTATGTAAATTTTCTATTTTTACCTTTATCTGAACAAAAACATCTAAAAAGTTGAATATAAACAGACTTTGGAATTAAAAAATATATAAATTATTATTGTCACTTCATTTTATAATTTATTTCGAAATTACTCTTGTTTAATTGTAAAATGTAAGACAGCGTAATTTATTAAAATATGTTTTCTCTTCGCAAAAAAAATTTAAAATACTATTTTCAATGTAAATCACGGAAAAACCCGCGCTGTATGCTAATCATAATTTGGAATTATAATTTACGTTCAAGAAACAACCAATAATATTTTTCTGAACAGATATTTCGTTTCATAAACTTTAAAAATATACTATTTTGTCCAAAATCATATGCAAGAATTTTTTTTTCAAGTCCAACAGTTCCAACACCCCGCCACCCCGCAACTTCTATTTCTTTTTACAGTTCAGTCAAACACTACAAAGCATGGTCTATTATAAAGACCGAAATAAAAATAAATAAATTAATTAAATAAAAGAATCGGATACTAAGTTAAATCAATTATTAAATATTTTTATTAATTTTTTTTTAAAATATATAAAGCAGTTTTAAGATTATTAGAAAAAAATCAAAATGACCACAGACGCCTACAAAAAAAATAGTTAAAAAGGATACTGTTTGTTCTGCTGCATTGTTGGGAAAGATGACGATCTTATCTAAATAATTTCATATAGATGATAGATAAAAGCACGTATTTAAATGTTCGGTAAATTATTCAATATGTTCAGTAAATAATCCCAATGTTCAGTAGCTCAATAACCCCAATTTCTCCGGATTGGGATATGTTCACAAAGAGAGAATGATAGGTTTATAAAAGAGGAATATAACGAAGAGATCCCCAATTATCCCCAGTGGGGCCCTAGCGGGAGAAAAATGTTATTCAAAAAAATGTATCTTTTTCTACCGAACATTGGAACAATTCACTAATTATTTGGATTGTTTTCTAATGTATAAAAGTTTTTCTTACTGATAGAATAAATAGTTTCCATCGATAAATTTCTCTTTTTTATATTTATCTAATCTATTATCTAAAAAATAATAATCTTCATCTAAAAAATAATGTTCTGGGACATTTTATTAAACTTTATGTACAGAAGACTAATTATTTTATGTTATTTATTTATTATTTTTGCGAATTCATATGTCCATAAGGCAATCGTAGGCTGTTTTTCCAAATAAAAATATTTATAAAACGCATACTATTTCAAATTTTCTTTGGTATGAAATTCCAAGCAATACAACACCACAAATGTATAATAAATAAGTAGCACTAGAAATACAAGAAAAAATGTTAATAATCATACGTGCATTGGATGAAAGATCACGTTAACATGCAAAGAAGATGATGATTAAGAGGAAGAAACAACGTAAATAATGATAAATATTGTTCAACGATTTATAATTCGCTTTCGCGATACTGTTTTTAAAAGATGTAGGCGGTATTGCCTATTACAATACCATTAGTTATCTCAATTAAATTCCAGTAATGGATATGCAGATGGTCGACAAAGCTGTACTGATGATTGCGTAAGCATGAAATCCATTATAAAACATTTTAATTCGTAGAACAATTTTTTAAGACTACTAATAAAATTCTAATCTATTTTTGTTTTGCATGGTATACTAAATTCAAATTTTTATTAACTATCTAAAATCTATCTAGATATTTTCATCTAGATGATTTTTTGGGTAAAAATCTGTATCTTATCCAGATACGATTTTCAAAAATGACGGTTATCTATTTATTATCTTATCTAGATGAAATGCAAATTATCTTTCCTAACACCTGGCCTCTGTTGCAATGGCGGGTTTCACCTGAGGTATTTGCTGCAATAAGGATGGAGTATGGAGTTGGCACCCCTGCCTATTACGTAAAATACGTATAAGAGAAAAACACGACTTAACGATTATTAAATAATGTTTAACTGTTTAATTAACGGCATTATAAATAAAAAATCAAAATTTAAATTATTGCATGTCAATTTTATTATATTTTTATATCTCTTAGCACAGTACTTTTTTTTTTTTTTTATTTATTTATTTAAAGATAGTTTTTCATTTTATTTATATTTTCTTTTTTTTTAAATTTATCCATTTATAATATTTACTTAAATCATTATTTGCAAATTAGTAGTCAATTGCAATACGTCATATATTTATATTATGCAATCATGAGATTTCTGTATAATTTCTTGATAATGATAATTTATGCTACAATTTATTTTAAGATTCATTTTTTATTTTTTATTTTTTATTTTCATTAAAAGTAATAACAATTTTTCTTGAGTTCGTGTAAATTATTCTCACAAGCAATTAATTTTTACATTTTCTTTGAATTCATATAATATATATATATATATTTATTTTATTTTTATCTATTTATTTTCATAACTACGCATTTTTATTCATCCATTTAATTAGCATATTTATAGTTTTCAAGATTTCAATATATTCTTACTTGTTCTTGAAATGTGTCAACAATTTCATACGCACCGAGAAAAAAAAACTTCAAATATTTCTTAAATTAAATAAAAAAAAAAAAAACAGAAGAAATTAATTAAAATTAATTTGAATTTATTTCGAACAAACGAAATTATATTTCATAATTTTTATTGAACAATTTATTGTAAGAAAATATTTCATAGTACCTTATCGCTATCATCCATCAAAAATGCTAAAGAGAAGGAGGCATATTTTCTCATAGTAAATGATTCTAACTATTTTGGTGCATTTGTTTGGTAAATAAGATTACCTAGCTGACTCAACAGTTTTTTTTTTTCACTTTACTTTTTTATCAACTAACAAGTTTCAAATAGCCATAGAGTGAACAACTTCCATTGGTCATTTTACACATTTTACATTATCTTAGTCATTTTTCATTTTCTATTGAGCCTCCAGTTAATGTTATGTATACCAAACTTATGCACCTTTTGTAATATCATATTTTTTTGTATTTTGCTTTTTTTAATTTTTTTTTAAAAATTAACGTTTTACTTAATTTTCAAAAAAATATTTTTTATAAAAAAAAAGAACTTATAGATTGACATTATAACTATAATAACGAGATATACAGATTATTAATAATTAGATTGTAATTAATATATTATTAGAATAGATAATTTAATTTTTATTTTATTTATTTGTTTTGTTTTTTTTTTGTTTTAAATAACACTAATTTAATATTTTATATGGTTTTTATTATAAAATATAAGTCAATCAGTCGATTGAAATTAAATAAAAAAAAAAATATATATAATAATAATGAAAAAATGGGAGTTATTTTAATATTTATAGTCTAGTTAAGGTTCATAGAAGCCAGTTCGTAAAAAAAAAAAACAACAACAACAATTAACTACTTGTATATAGCAACTTGTTCATTAACAAGTAGAAAAATCAGTTTATACATTTATAATTAAGGTATCAATGTTTTATGACCGCGAATGTATTTTTCAAAAATAATAAAACTTAAACGTCCCCTTGTGACAAAATCAGAACTGAAATTTTGAATCTTTTAATGGAAAATCCAGTATATTGAAAATTGTATAAATTAATAGGTTCGAAAATGTCTGAAATGTTATCCATAACCCCTGTAATTTCTTTTCCTTTTATTATTAATTGTAGGTTAGTTGGTTCAATGCTCTATTTGAATATTTTATACATTTTCAAATTTAGTAAGAACTACATTTTTATCTGAATGATTTTATTTAACTATAGTACTTACAACAACAAAAAAATCTTTAAATTAGTATTAATTTTTTTATGCACAAGGACAAAATTATAATTATAAAAGAATTTGAATATCATTTTAAATTTATTCAAATAGAATAGACTTGTCTTTTATATTTTTTTTTATTTATTTATTTTATTGTTTCTTTTTATTTGCATATATATGTAATAAGTAAATGAATAAGTATGAGATAAACAATTTATTGCCGCGGAATGTTCTAAAATTTTTGTCAATGAAAAAATTACAAAAAAAAGAAAATGAAAATTATAATAGCATTAATTTTTTTAATAAACTATTTCAAAATTATATTTTAAATTCTTAATTTTTAATTTGTGTTTTTATTTATCTTCTATTTTTTTTTTTTTTTTTGCTTTTTTTTGAATTATACAATAGTGTGGTACATAACATATTTTAATTTGCTTATGTATTTATTAATTTTTTTTGTTTATTTCGACTGTTCTCATTTTTATACATAATTATTTTATAGTTCTGTAGTTTTGAATTAATTTATAGTATTTTGTTTTTAAACGATTTGGAGATAATAATAAATATACCTTGTTCGTTTTTTTTCATTAATAGTAATAATAGTTATTATTATAATAATAATAATAATAATAATAATAATAATAATAATAATATAGAGAAGTATATTATAGATTTATAATTTATAACATTGATTCTTTTCATCAATTTTTCTGTATATTTTTTTTTCTTTTAAATTTTGTCTTAATTTAACAATGCGTAAATATTTAACTCTTATTTTTTTTGTTTTGTATGTATTTATTTTCGTTTAAAATTGGTCAATGAGTAATTCAGCAACTTCGCTGGTCACAGTTTCTTTGCTGGAACGTATTGTCAAACGGAACATCTAAGACAAAGAAAATAATAAAAAAATTATTCAAATGTAAAAAAATTACAGTCCTTTCGGAAATTTGATAAAAAATAATAAGCAAAACAAAAAATTATACATACACATACCTGTGCCTGTCGATTCGGTTCCAATCGCAATAGACACCCAACCTGCTGTCCTTGGGTATGAATAATTCCGGCACACACCATATTATCTGGATTTGGATCGATTCCATCCAATAGTTGCATTCCAAAACCGAGTAATTTATTACGAGCTGCTGGCAAATCAAGCGGTTGTTGTGCTTTAAATACTTTTTGTGCTCGTTGTTGTTCTCTATGAATGAAATTTGTTATACTTTCATGTTTAGTAGCAGAAATATTATCGAACTTACCCTCCCAAATTTTTCCATCTTGCAAAGAACGATTCACCATTCATTTCAGTTGGCTCGAAAAATTTGTTTATCGTTAATGGTAATTTAACATTTAATTTTTGTTGGACACCATTATAACGGAACGATATGTCTAACGATGGTGTGTCTTGGAAATAAAATGGAATTGGAATTAGAAAAAATTGAAAACATTTTAAAAATCTGTTTCGTTTTAATCGAAATTGGGACTCACCTGCATAATCATCTATACATTCAGCGGTGAGCATTTGTTGTATTTGTGCACCTGCTTCCAATGTTGGTTCAACTGGTTTTATTTGAACATTTAATTTTAATGCATCCTCCGCCGACCATGATAATACAGGTAAAAAGTTCTATAAAAATAAAAAAAAAAAATTTTTTTATTGAAAATACTTGAATGAAATTTAAAAGGTAATCAAAAACTGACCTGTAATGCTACTTGTGTTTTGTTACCATAAAACAAACCCAAACGTCCCAAATTTTGTCTAAATTCACTTTTAACCCCAATTTGGATCAAATCATTTTCAAATAATACGCCGTTGTTTTTGAAAACAAATCTATGGATGAAAATCAATATTAACATTTTATTAAATACTTTCAAAAATAGAAAAGAGAAATAAAACATACTTTTTCGAGTTGTTGTGAACAGTTGAGTTTGAGTTATTATAAATATCACCTAGAACATCAATCAATGAGCTTTGATGAGAATTTTGATTGGACGGTGGTGTACTCAGACCCAGTAGATCAGCGTTGCTGTTATTATTATTGTTGTTATGCCTAAGTATTAATAATAAGATGTTTAAATTAATAGTTTATCAACATTAAAGATTGACAAAAATTTATTTAAGAACAAACGAAAATCATACTTGTGGTTATTGAGTTGAGTATTATTTTGTGTAGGTAACGGACTTTTTGTTTCTCTTATTTCATTTTCTGGTACGCGTCCCGGTTTCTTCTTTTTCAATACTGCCAAAATGGAACTTTCGCGTTCTGGGAACGCTGGCATTTCTTCAAGTACTGTAGCCAAAACATCAGTTGATGCAACAATACTTAACTGAAGATATTCACTTGCTCGTTGTTGTAATTCAGCATCGGCCGATCGTAAATTGCTATGTTGTCGGAATACATCTTGAATATTTGAGCGAATTTCAGGAAACAAATTTATAAATTTGATGTAAGTAGATAGGAGAAGAGCACGTGTCATGGATGAACATAAATGATATTTTGAGTGTAACAATTTAAACTGAACAATTGGTGCTGATCTTGAATCGCCTGCAATTAAATTACCAAATTCTCCCAAAATATAACCGCCAACTTTAACCATATTTTCATGACAGGCGGGTGCTTGAAGTGCTTCAAATACTGTTTTTGCTGCATAACCTTGTACCTCATCACGATTAATTACAATCTGTATGACACGATACCAAACCTCTTCCGATACATAGTCACCAGCTATTCGAATCAAATTTAGAATAACATCTACGTACCATGTGTAATCAGTGGCATATTTTTCAGCCAAAATTGCAACTTTCAGAACCATTTCTTCACGAATTGAATAATCAGCTGTTTCCAAGTAGTTCAACATTTCTTGAACAATTTCTTCAGCATTGCTGCGATCACACATTGCATATAATAAATCAACAGCTTGTTGACGTACCGAAACATCCTTTTCCATTTTCATTGACAAGATAACAACTTCTTGATGCTTTTTAACAGCTTCATGAGAAAATTCTGATGTAGCTAAATGACACATTGATTCCAGAGCCAAATAACGTAAGTTCGTTTCACGATTACTTAAGAATTGTCCCAATTGATTACATGCTCGCACTAACAGTCCGGGTTCACTATCACTGTGTATTATCAAATTTATTGCTTCAAATAGAACCGCATTTTTAGCATTCGAATGTTGCACTTTCTTACTTTTCGGCGGTTCCTGTGCTTTATTCAAAATTGTTTCAAGACATTCATTGAGTCGTCCACGTACACCTGGATCTTCAGTGACTGGATTATAATTTTGTAGGAGACGAAGCAATTTTACTGATAACCACGGCGCTGGTACAAAGTAATATGTATAATCTTGTAAATCGGTATAACTTGCAGTCACAATCTAATTCCATATAAAAAAAATTGAAAAACATATTGAGCAAATGTGTGTAATTTAATAAGCATTTTTATTTTAATGGGTAAAACTTATTCAAACTCACCCTTGACAATCTTGAAACAGCCAAGCTAACACATCCCTTATACTCTTCTGGATTCTTCTTAACCAATGCATCAATCAAACTAGTTGCCGCTGTCACAACACCCATATGTTGATCATTCAATAAATGAATAATACGACTGGTCCATTCACCACCCGGAATAATTTCGGGACATGTACGAAATAGACGCAACAAACATAATGCAGCTGATTGCTTAACAACGTCCATTGTATCGCCGGATACCAATAATTTTGGTATATCATTTGAAAATGCTTCAGCCATATCTCGGCTGCCAATATTTGCAATACATTGCAATGCCAAATTTACATGAATCGGGTTACGTGAATTCAAATCATTTTTAATGCTTTGAATAATCAACTTGATTAAATCACTGTTTGTATTAACCAAAACAGAAATGAATAAATAACCCTAAAACAGAGAAAAACAATTAACAAAAAAAAAAAAAATGTTGATTTCAAAAAATATTCGCGTATTTTTTTCTAACTTACAATTTGTTTCTCGGAATATTTATTTGATGACAACAAATTAACCGCTTCCATATGGCCAAAATCAATGTCATGGCCCAACAAAAATATAAACAATAATTTGCAAACATATTTTTTCTTTTGATAGCCATCGAGTGTTTTGTCACCTTTAAATTTACTACGAATATTAGCGAGTTCTTTGTTTATTCGTTTTATTTCTGCCTCTTTGCTTTTACCTGTAAAATATTGAAAAACGAAATTGAATTAATAATAACGTTTGAATTTATTATTCAGGATTATGATAGCGAGTACTTTACGATTGAATTCATGAATTAGTCACATAAATAATGAAACCTTAGTTTATAGAGGAGTTGAAGTTAATGGAACTCAGCCTTAATATTTTTCAATGTTTATTTTTTTTTTCAATTAAATAATTTAAATATATATTCTCATTTATATCATTCAAAACGATAAGAAAAATGAAAAAAAAAGTCATTCAAAAATCCATTTCTAAATGCAATCTCGTCAACATAGATTTTTGCCTCTTATCAGTTAAATTGAAGTTAAGCAGATTCCTTTTTTTTTTTTAAACGCCCATTGTCGTCAATCTTAATTTTTGTATGCCTGTTTTATATTCTATTTTATTTAATGAAAACTAACAATAATTTGAGATTAGACATTTATATGAATAAAATAAATTTAAACAAAACAATATGCCAAATCATTTTAAATTAATTTAAATACGATTTTTTTTTTTTTAAATGTAAACAAAATGTCGTAAGATTTATTTTTAGATTTATTTTTTTATTATTTTTTTTGCTCTGGTTTGCCTTCATATGGATAAAAATAAGCTCTTATCAAAGGAAATTTATAAAAAAAAAGTAAATCTGTATAACGGTATACTTAATTTAATAAGAGTAAAAAGTATCTGGAAAATTACTGAATAACAAGCTAATCAAATAATATAAACAAAATTGATTCAAAGTTTTTCGAAAAAAGACACTAGAAGTGTGAAGTGTGCCAGAAACTTTGAATAAATTTTTTAATCTTCTCCATTTTACATTCAACATCTGTAAGCACCTCATCCCTTCCACCTGTCTTATTTAGTAATGTTTATGCTGAAACTATGTTTAAAAATAAAAACTGCTTATGATAAAATAGATATTTTTCAGAACAAGTTTCTATTTAAGTGCTGGACTAGTATTTGAATTTCATCATGTACCTATCAAGTCAATATTTTAAAATATAAACATGTCTTTTATTATTGATTTGGCAAGTATTGTTAATTGATGGATATCTGCTGGTCATACCAATTGAAAATTAATTAAAATAATTTTTATTCATTTAATTGAGAATGCAGGCAGTAACAATCAAAATATCAAGTGGAAAAAGAAATGTTCCACTTCTTATCTCTCTATCGATAATTCACTTTTTTTTATTATTTTAATTTATAAAGCCAACCGTTTAAAGCAAAATAAACTTTCGTTAGAAAAAATAACTGATAGCTCTAGAGGATGCCGATCCTAATAACTCTCCTAGACAAAATAGTATACCATCGATATGAATTCTTATTTATGTTTTCGATAATACGCTTACAATGTTTGCTTCAACATACAAGGCAGAGCCCAAGTATGAAGACAGTTTACGTAATTTGATAGTTTAACAAATGTGTAAATGTCACCCTACTTCAAAATAATAATAATAAAAAAAGCTGTTTTATCCATTAAACGTTTAACATAATTGACCAATTATTAATAATAGAGGAATTTAAAAAGAAACAGCAGGAAAGTAACAAAAATACAACATTGATATCGCCTTAAATGAATAACAAGAAAGTGTTTAAAAATAGTAAATTAATACATTGTAGGTATTATGTTTATTATAAATAAGCAAAATAATCATAAAATTGGTATACAAATTGAAATAATGTTTAAAGCGTCGTAAGTCGTAAAAACTAACGTATAAAATACTTCATTGCTGATATTTGTTTATGTTTTTGTAGCAAGTAAGTAATATATACCAATAAAAAGATATACATATTATTAAATATATGGTAGATTTCTATAGATACTGACTACACTGGCTTTGTTGCAACATTTCGAAAAAAAAAAAAAATATAATAATTTGGCAGAAAATCAAGGCTTAACTCGATTTAATTATACAATTTTTGAATGCAAAAAATCATTTTCTTTTATCATTAATTGAATTAAACTTGAAATTCTACTATCATTATAATTATAATAGCATTTCAATATGTATACAAATATTATGTCTTAATAAATAATAATTGGCATGATGACAATTCATTTTTTTTTTCACCAGCCAATCCGTAATCAAACATTTGTCATTCTATTGAATCATCATCAATTATGTGTAAATAAACCAACTGACCGTAATATGAAATTATTATTAAAATAAAAATAAATTCAGTATGCCGAAGAAGAAAAAAATCACACACATTTCAATTACAACTAATAATAAAATGTCAACAAGTTATTGACCTCTTTTGGACGGTGTAGCGTACAAATTACTTTAAAGAAGAAATTGTTTAAAAAACAAATTATCGTCTTGTTTTCGATAACATCTTATTAAATCTCATCCAACATGAATGAAATTAAAAGCTGCATTAATGTTCTTTGGTTTGCATTTTGCGGTATCAGTCGATAACGAATATGGTTAAGAATGAAAGAAGTAAAAAAAAAAAAAAAAAAAAATTGAAATAAAAACCATGTCATAGTAATATTGAAATGATTAGTGTGAACGTCGGCGCAAAAAGAAATGTCAATAGGAGAAAACAAAAAGTCAAATCGTAAAGTAAGAAGGAGAAAAATAAAACTCACAATTTCTGATGTCTGATATGAAAACAGCAAGACCTCGCATTCCATCACCTCTAACTGGTGCCATTGCTATTGTTGTTGTTGTTGTTGTTGCAAACTGTTTCCTTGCTTCCTGCTATTAAACGATACTGATGAGTGACACGACGACTACAATGGAAAACGTTACACAAAATAGAAAATTTTGTGCTTGTCTCTTTTTCTTTCGTTTTGTGCTTTCTATCGGATGTATCTCTAATTAAATCTAATTAAAACGAAATAAAATAAAAAAAAAATCACTTTAAAACATTGCAATTTATATATGACATATGATGTCGAAATGGACTTTAATCTTGCTACCACGTCTATAGACTTATTTACACCCTTCACTGGCACTGCAAATACTGTACTGCACACGCACACACCGAAAATTTCTAAATATAATAATTTTCAAAAAAAAATAAAGCATAAATAGAATTTCTGTCAACAATTTGACCACTTTAAATAAGATTAATCATTTTCTGCCCAGAAGTCTTCGTTCACTTTGCGTCAAATAAGTCAAATTGAATATATCATAAATGGTATAACAATGCTGCTATTATCATAAATATATTTATATTGATTAACGTTATATTACAAGTAAGTATACAAGTGGTGCAAATTGTTAAAATGCTTGCTGGTGTGTTATGTGTGATGGTGGCAAAAAATGACCCTCCCATAAGTTAGGCATTACTTATATGGCCAGATCACAAAAAAAAACCGGCTAATTAATATACAAAACACTCAAAATTTCCACCAACTTTTACCAATTTTTATACTTACATTAGTTTTATCAAATAATAATTTGAAAATAATTTCAAATTTGCAATGCACAACAAGAGAAAATATTGATTTTTTCTATTTTCTTTCGCGCGACGGCAACTAAATAAAAATTTAGTTTGACAGTTTGCGTGTAACCTTTTGCATATACACTCAAACAAATAAATGTACCGTGCAAGTATAGTTAATTATAACAGATGTAACAACATTGAACAATAAAATTTCATTATGACATAGCAATATTATTTTTATTGCTGTATGTTTGAGCATCTATTGAAAGTATTTACAAACTAAATTTGTAATATTTTCAAATAATATGTATTAACTGTACATTCACATTGTATGTTTTTTTTACTCCGTTGTAAAATCAGTTCAATAAAATGACGAAATCGGCTTTGTTCAAAGGCTCACACGTTCGAGAAAATAATTACAACACATTTGCATTTAACAAAATAAACCAAATTTACAACGCAAAAAACAATAATTGTGAAAGTACGCCGCGCCGGTAAGCATCAACAAGTGTAATGTAAGTCACCTTATTCCAAGTTTTTTTTTCAACTCGCCTAAACTTAATATTAAGCGAGCCTAGAGTTTCACACCTCAGGCTTTGTGAGACCCATCTCTATGCCAGGTTGTCAATATATCCCAAGGTATGAAACTGCTGGTTCAGCGATGTTTAACCGAATTGAAGTTTTTTGAAAGTTTGCCTTAACTTCTTGATGTTTACCACCCTAAGCATCGGCACTTAAAAGAAATCATTTATAATCTTAATTCCACTAACATAAGTTTTCATTACTATGGATGGATGGATGACAAGGGGTGAGTCAAAGACTCAGCATGTAGGCCGCAAGGGCCCGTTATGCATCCCCATTTT
>JAABKK020026720.1:0-16719 GCA_011634745.2 Catotricha subobsoleta | reverse complement strand
AAATCACGATTTTTTATCATTTCTATGCATCACTACAAAAATGAAGCCCTGTACCAATTTATTGGCAGCTTGTTTTTCTTGGGATCCAATTTTCTTTTTCGGTATTGTCCCTTTTTTGCGACTACGTTTTTTTTTTGCTTACAAAAATGAAGTCGTGTACCGATTCCATTGTCGGTAGCTTATTTTGCTTCGTTTAACACGTCGAAAATTCTAAGTTCTTATTTTATCACATGCTACATAAATTGTTGACTAAAACGTACTACACACACATGGAATAATTTGTCGTAGAATAATCAACTGATCGAAAATTTACGAAAAACCGTTGTGTGTGTACTCCCGGTTTTTATTACTTTAGTTACCAACAGAGCCATATTTTAGTAAAATGAAAACGGTAGTAATTTGGTAAACTTACTAACTCAGAAACGTGAAAACAAGATTTCACAGTAATTAATTTTTACTAATTTTGGTATGTAACTAACTTTATAGTAATGAAAACCGAGACTGATGTAGCTTAGCTCGATTAGTTAATATATCAGTTGTGTCATTGTCGTTTTGTAGGTTGTCCGTGACATCCAACAAGCTACGACAAGTCTTTACCAGAAATATTTTTGAACTTATGTGAAATATAATTGTGTAAATATTGCTGCACAAATCGTCTCTAATTTATCGTAAGACAAATTGTTATGTAAAATATACCGCTATATAGTATGGATACGCTTAAACAATTCGAAAACTTTCTGTTAGAATTTTGGAATGCAAATATTTCTTTGTTTCATTTTTTTTGTTTTATTAAAATGTTTTGAATCATGTATTGTTTGGTTCCACTAGCTCACCAATGTGAATATGAATAAATTTTATTTACATGACCTAAAACAATAACAATGCTCGCGTATCCGCATGTGCATTAGTGACATGACTGAGAATTTAAGGATTTAGTTGCAGACTATTTACAATGAAAGATCCAAAATTATTATTCGCCATTCATATTTTAAACGAATAGTGAATAGCGCACACTTCACTGTTGGATAAGTAATTGCATGGAAAATCACTTCAAAATCTTATGAAATATTGATGATGATATTTATTTTGATATCATTTACAAAAACCATAATCGATTTAATTTATTTAAGTGCACTCAACACTGCACTTTTTCTGTGGCTGAACATTAAACCCTCTGTGTTTATTTGTTATGCTCTGATATTTTTGATTTCAACTCAAATATTATTACATCTCATACTTTCTCATCCATTAGGAAAATTGCTATTCAAACACATCAGATAATAAAAAAAAGAAGAAAAGTTGTGCAAATATTTTTGTAGAGAAATCTAATTTAAACGATTTTGTGTCATGTCCTCATTGTTTATGCTTTAAATAATATTAGAAAATAGGCCCGAAATTTATAACCTTAACTAAAATTTCCATAAAACAGTTTAAACTTTTAGGCTTTATAGAACTCTTACTTATACTTATACAGCATTGTTTAGGTACAAAAACAAACAAAACAAAACAAAAAAAAAAAAAAAAAACATACTCCAGACAGCAACCAACTCAATAAACTGGTGACTAAATGTATTCGAAGAAATTTATGTCTATTTCTTCCGTACGTTATCGTACAATTTGAAGTGAATGGATGTGAAATGGGGTAATGAGGAAGAAGGGATGGGTAGCAAAGTAGTTAAGTTATATAAAGGTATTACAATATCAAATGATTTATGAGAATTTTCCATTTATTTATATAATTATATATATATACCGTCATTGTATTGTTCTATCGCTTATATGAACATTCCATGTACTACACATATATATCTACTATGTATTTTATTTCGTACTCTACTCTACTATACTCTACTCTACTCTACTCTGTAATATCTAAATACGCGATAATAGTTAAAACCCTTCTATATAAGCATTATTTAGCTAAACGACGTTCATAGTAATTTTCATTATAATAGATAATTGATATGGATTTAATATATATGTATCGCTAGTTCGAAATTTACCTACAAATCAACATTGTAATGAAATTACAACCACCATATACAATTTTGTTAAACATACAATATTATATATAATAAGATAGTGTAATGATATCGAATAGATATGGGTGACAGATAACTATATGCTTATACGTAAATGGGAAAACACACTTAACCACATCCATTTACAATATTTGATATACGATACATTAATAATTGTGTCATGGTGATTTGTATTCGAATTTGGGATACGGATATTAACCTGAGTAGGTGGATATTGTAAATTATTATGTTGAGTGTATGGCTAATTTCGCTGGAATTTGCTACTTTTCCAAACAAGTTTTTTTAAGAATTTTGATGTATTCGACACTTGTACTTTTATTGAATATGGCAATAATTCATTCTATTTAAGATTTTTGAATTTTTCGCATATCGCTTATTAAGTTGGTAAAATCGATTATCGTTACCATCCTTTCAGTAGATAAAGAAAACTTGAAATGAAACGAATGTATTGCAACGATTTCATTACACCCTGTACTATAAAACATCCACTGCCTCTCAGAGATCTCCCTTTGAATTTGACACTATATGTCTTTGTTATTTATTTATTGATTATTTTTTTTTTAGTATGGAAGCAGAAAAACTCTCAGACGTAATTTTAAACGAGAAACTAGACCCATGCCATATTTTGTTAATCTGAGATATCCTCACAACATATAAAAGTTTAATCCAAATCGTCGAACGTGATTTCGAGATAATCAAGAAAGAAAGAAAAGAAAAAGCTCATTTTAAAAGATGAAAGAGCCATAACAAAAATTAAAAAAAATATTTCAATGCCAAGCTCCGCAGACTAACGATTGGTCGTTTATGAAAATCGGTCCACGAACTAATCACAGATATCAGGCAAATGGAACAAAACCGGAGTGCGTTTGCGGTCCATACAAAAACACTATATTTTTTTCCAAATAAGAGAATTTTCTGTTCGATCGGAGAAAAATCTTCGCCATTTCATCGTGAGATAGAATCACATTTCTACTGTAAACAGCGAACGGTGTTAATGCTACGGATTATACGTATTATATGTATATATATTTTTTACATGCATGCAAATTCCAGCAATATATATGTATCATACAATTACTTATCATTTAGACATTTCTCTATACCTCAACCTCACTAATCCACTAATAGAATGTTTTACAGTCTCCTATGAAATTTTGGAAGATAAATGTTTATAAAAATTCTAAATTAACTAGTGAACATTTGAAAATGTCTTATATAGCATTTACTCGTTCTCACACAAAAAACTCGATATTCGAGGAAAATTATGTATGAGTTAAGTCCTGTAATTGTCTGTACTCAATTAATTCAAAGACTATAAAAATGGTCTAAAATTTTAAAATAAGATTTTATCGGGCTCATGTTCCTCTACAAATTATCCACAGCAGAAGCACTTACTTTTATTCCTATCGCAAATTATGTAAATCGATTTAATGGTTCAAATATCGACAAACAAAGCTTCTAAAATTATCTTAATAATATCCATAATCGCATTGTCCCATCCCATAAATAAATAAAGAAATTATTTTATCCATTGTGATTTTTACGCATTCTTTGCACAGATACAAAATATTACATCAATACATAAAATTATCATAAAAAAAAAAGAAAAAAGGAAAAAAGAAATCTTAATAAAGTTCAACCGAAGCGATAATGATATGACAATGTTAAAATTTCAATGTCTGTGTGCGTATAGGCAAATGCTCCTTATGTCATATAAATGTAAAAAAAAAAAAATTCGCGGTTGTGCGGGTATAATATCTTTAATGCTATCCTATTTATGAGTCAAAAATATTGATAGACATGCGACGGTCTGGCATCATCGCAAAAATGAAATAAGAAAAGAAAATGTACAAAAAAAATATGAATAGAAAAATCGCGGTTTTAGATTTTCTGAAAAAAAAAAAAGCGCAGAAAAATGAAAAAAAAAAAAAAATTTTTTGTTTTTTTTTTTTTTGTTTATCATTCTGTTTATTCATTGATTAATGATTGCATGTACGATACGCATTGTTTATTTTCGTGCTGCGTGCGGTTGAACTCTTTTATTCTTATTTTCTCGGTTGCTCATTCATTTTACCATTTTTTTTTTCTTTTTTGACAACATTTTGACAGAATTTGCTATTATACAAAGCAGCCGCACTTTCTGGGGATGATAAACGATTTAACGAGAATGTACAAATCCCTATTGTAAATTTGTTGTATATTGAAAATAGAGAGATGAAAAATATCCATTCATGGTTGATTATGTCGAACGAAAGAAATTTTGAATTTAGTTCACTTTGATTTGAAAATCGAATCTAAGTAAGTACTTACAAACGCATTCAATTTTAAGAATTTTTATTAACATTTTAGATATCATCAATTCAAATTCAATTGGTTCCCCGAATAATTTTGTTCAATTTCTGTCACAAAACCATATTGGGTCGTCCGTCGCATTGTGGGTCGTGACAACCATTCACATTTATGTGAGAGAAACACTTACTTTGAATTGAGCAAATAAATAATGAATGAAAATAGATATATAAATGGAAAGCCATTTCAATAATTGGATAACATAATTCTGTCAGCAAATTCTTAAAATAAATGATTCAGGATGATTCTAATTAAAATTTGAAGAGTTTAATTACATTATTTCTTGATTAGACATTAATAATTTAATGAATGTTTCAAGCAATTTAAACAAAAACAACAAAAAAAAATGAAGAAATTTTCAAATGGAAATCATTTTAATTATGAATTAATAATAAACCCAGAGGTGATGGGTCGAATAAAGTACGGTGAATAAATACGTGCTCGGTTAAATGTGGAAATAGCAAAATCATAATATTCAAATTCCTGGAATTGTTTTATTTTCATAAATTTCTTTTTCTTTTATTTTAAATGCTTATAATTTTCTTTTTAATTTAAGTACCTTCAATATTATAATTTTTCTTAGAGAATATGCAAGTGCATGCAACAACAAAAAAAAGTTACTGGCGTGTTTACTGTAATTAATTCTTTAATTCAGAAAAAATAAAAAATGGTTCTCAAAACGGTTCATATATGTGCTTAAGATTTTATGCAAATTCGCAAAGGGGGGAGGGGGAGGGGGTGATGTCCACATCCTGTGTTAAGGAAGTATAGGTCACAGAAATTTAAACTTTCTAAGCACCAAACCTAGGATCTGGAACCCTCTTTGACTGTAAAGAATCTGATGTTCTAAGTACTTGAATGACTCTAGCCGTACACTATGGAAGTACATCGTCTCCTTCTCCCAATCAGCTAAACCTTTGATTTACGCCGGTTTTCAGGTATAGTTACGCTGCTCCTTCCTTTTAAACTCCATTTGGAAATAGATAGCTGGTCTCCTACTCTCATTAAGCTAAGCGTTCAATTTACGCTGATGGCTAAAGTTTTCGAATGACTCTATCTCCATCCTGACTACCTGCATGCAGGCATATTTTTACTAATTCTATAAAATTGTATACATAATACATATTAAATGAATTCTTTATGTTAAAATTTTAAATAAATGAAGTAAAACGGTTAGCATTTAAATACTTTCTTTCCCTCTGCAGCCATTTGACTCAACCCAACAATATTATTATTTACCTAAAAAATTCGAATGTAGAATTTACTCCATGCAATATTTCATCACTTTATCTAGTTACACTTAAATTCAAGTTTAATGTTGCATTCTTCTACTATGAAATACAATGCAATATAAGCATAATTTTGTTCAATACAAATATTGTTTGATAATATTTCTATTAATTATGTTAATAAATCATTTAATAGAGGTAGTGAATCTAATATTACAGTATGAAAAATGCGAATGTTTGCCTATACAAATTATAATAGAAAATAACTCTCTCTACGTGAAATACGTACAATACCAACTGAGCTGCATTATTAATTATATGATTGTAAAATTTAATTTCGATTATCGTCAATAGGATATAAATATGACTATCCAGTCCTTGCGGCCTGTTTAAACCAGGTAAGTGGACTGAACCGAACCGCGGCTTTTTTGATTTCAGAACCGAATCCTCTTTTAAATTTATCAGAACTTTTAGCGCCTAACCTCTTTTGAATTTTTGTCGCTATTATGCATTTCTGTAAAACTTTATTTCATTTTACTATTTTGTAGGTATTTAACAAACAAATTGTACTTTTATTTTACTTTTTTACTGAACGCGACCTCAAACCCCCCTTTTTTTTACGTTTTTTTTTTATTTCAGAACCGAACCCCTAATTTTATTTGATAAAAACCGAACAGTCAGAACCGAACCCTTAAAAAAAAATTATAAGGGATTCCTATAAAGCTTGTATCGGCGATAAAATTATTACTTCGCTGCTGTAAAAATAAAAAGATGCTGTATGTAAAACGTCAAAATCAAAATTTATTTGAGGTTTATTAATAAAAATAAAAAATAAATATTTCTATTTTGCTTCAAACCCATTTTCTGCTAGTTGAAAAATAGTCTTTATATTATTTGTTTCAATAATTGATCTGTGCAATACACAAACTTATCAGAAAATAATGTTTTTATTTTCATGTCTTACATACAGAATATTTTCATTGCGAATTTAGACGTCATTGCGACAAGCCTAATTAGTGGTCGGACCGTTTCGTTTTAAGTTTTAACAACTAAAAACTTTGGTTCGTTTATGGCCGTTTGAATTCGTTCCACTTTTAAAACGAAACGAGTACGCGAAAAGAAACGCACAAAACGAAACGAAATAAACGTTTTCTATTTATCGAATTAAGTTCGCCACATTGAAATTTACATACTCTGAAACGGTTTATTTAGTATTAAGGTGTTTCCATAGATAAAACCAATCACTTGGATGTTGATTAGCTCTTAGCCTCTTACATATACTTTATTTAATTAAAAAAACCTGACTTGGATCTCTTACAAACCCTCTAATAAATCCACTTACATATAACTAATCGCGACTCAAATATCTTCCGACCGAAACCATAATTCGATTAGAGAAGTTTTTACTGTGTTTAACTTTTAAAATATTTTCACCACAGTATTTTTTTTTTCTATAATTCTATGATTTATTCTATCCAAAAGAAACCAACTTCTTTTTTTTTTTTATTTTACAGATAAATAACTACCTACCTACAGCAAAATAATAACAAAACAACATCACACAAAAAAAAAAACCATATTGTGATAATCTCATTTCAAACGCGGCACCAGGATGATGATGGATTTGGTAAAATTTAATTTCATATATGACTGAATATTATTTTCATTGTTCACCGATAATCGAAAAATAATAATAACAAATAATATTTTTGTGGATAGAAAAAATGTGAAATAATGCAAATGTTTTTGTGATATTGAGTGGATTTTTTGTTGTTAAAAAAAAATAATAATAGACATTTATCGCGGTTAATTTGAAAAAAAGCTCATATATGTGCTCCAAACTAAAAAGTGTTTCGTTATTCTTGAAAATTACATGAAAATTTCGTTGATTTTTTTTTTTTTTTGGTTTTGTTTTATCAATAGAGAAGTAAATCACTATTTATTTTATTTACGTAACTTTTATTTTGCCCAAAAATAGAAGAACAAAGTGTATTCTGTTTTGTTTGGTTCCTTTTTCTTTTTTTTTTTTTTTTACATGAAAGCGAGTTATAAACAAAATACAGAAGAAAAAAAACATACTTATTTATTTTTTGTTGTCTTTGAATTATTTTCTACTGAAAAAATAAATAAAATAAAAATAAAAATAACGAGAAGAAAATCGATATAATTTTGCTTCGCATATATATGAATAATTAAATAGGAAATAACTTCCGATATATAATATTTCATTCATATGAAATCAATAAAACGAGAGAGCGAGCGACCGAGAGAGAGAGAAAACAAACAAACAAAGAAAGAAAATAATTTAAAAAAAAATAATTTACAACGGATAAGTAATAATATTGGCGCGCCCCCATCATAAATGTGTGTTTATGTGCATTGTCAGAAATAGGGATAATGAATCGAAAAAATAATAAAATTATGTGGAATAAATTTGGTTCGCCATCAAATAATTCAACGAAATTACTAATTGAACCGGCCAGTTCGTCGACAACATTATTGCATGGTAATAATAGTAGTGGCCGTGGTGCTAGCGATATAACTGGTTGTGATAATCATAGTTATTATGCGGCTACAGCTGCTAGACCAACAACAACAACAAAAACAACAGATACCGGTAATACAGCTACAACCACATCAATCTCACTGGCAATGGAAATTCATATACAAAATAAGTGGTATTCAGCATAGCGGATCACTCTGGAGGGACCAACAGAACCCCCATGGTATCAAGGCCCCCTTAAAGCTGCATTTTTGGGGGCTTCGGGAGTTGGTAAAACCAGTTTATTGCAGGTGATTGATTATTTTTACAAATTTTCTTCTCTATTTTATATACTATTAATTCGTTAATGATCCAAATCAGAACGCTTTTAGTTATATCGTAATTATAAACTACGCGAATGCTCATTAAACTCTATATAGTGGTATCGAAAAGTTATAAGAGTTTTATTATTTATTTCCAGTTATATAAATTGAAAATTAACTGAAATCAATACTCAACCCCTAACGAGTATAGTAAAGCTTGCCATTTGCGATATTCTTATATGCAAAACAAGAGCGGTTGAATTTTAAATAAAATGTAGATTTTCTGTATATTATTCAATATCATTAATAAGACAAACGAATATCCGATTCTGTATCATATATGAAGCAGAAACACTCAACAACGCATATATATATAGTTTTCCATAATAATACACTTACACATAGAATGAAAAAAAAGAACAGTATACACATATCATTCAGGAAAACTATATGGCAAATACACATAATCAAAATAATAAATATTTAGACGGACTATAATATATATAGTATTGTGTTCATTGTGATATATGTTATGTTATGATAATGATAACAATCATATAAAATATATAACCTTTCATTCTATATTCAGTAGCAAGCAAGCCATAGTTTTTTTTTTTTGGATGGGTTTTGAAAGTTTTTGGGCGCGATATGTTTTTGGGTGGCTGGAATCTACTCTTATATCGCTAGAAGCTATATTTTCTACTATAAACTTCTATATGAAGATTGGACAATATACTGTCGAATGGAGATGGTGATGGTATAGATAAATGATTTTCGGTCTGTCTTTATAGCTTGCTGTTTTGTTGTTTTTATTTGTTTTTTTTTTTATTTTTGTTTTTCGTCTGTTTTTCTTGGAACATTTTATACCAACGGGCATGTAAACAAAACGGGTAAAGATTTATGTGTTTTACAAGAATAGTTGAGTTTAGTGAAATCAACAAAAATAGAAAATATATATGAAAATTATGTGCTTAGATTTTCTTTTATTATATATTTTGCGTTATTATATTTAACATTATAAACAATCAATTATTGAAACAAGAAAATTATCTTTACCGATTTTATTGGTGTGTATATGAATGTTGTTGACATTATTTTTGGACAATTTGATATCATTAGGGTTGACATTATTCAAAATTCTGAATATCATGTTATATATATAAGTTGTTTAAAAGCTTGAATTTATACGTAAAAATAATCTATGAAACATATATGTTTGAAAAAAAATATTAAGATTTAATGGTTGCGCATTCGGATTAAAGATTGGTAAAATCATCAATATTCAAATTGCATTTACTAACTATGAATTAAGTTTGTAAAGCTGATACATATAGGAAACCAACGGCAGGGAAACCATTTTTGATATTTTCGACGTCTGTTGCGGGTACTCCAGTTCAAAAATATTAAATTTTCACATTGAAGCTGTATAGAAGCATAAATTCTAAGAACATTTTCAACTTATCTCATGAGGATATGCTTAAGCAAAACATCAATTATGCATATCAGCAACAATCATATCAAAAACATATTGAATATATAACACGAGATATATTAAACAAGCTGCCAATTCATTAGCACAGCTTCCTTTTATTATTCTAATAGAATAATAGAATGGTGTGCAAAAAACAAAATACTAAATAATACAGAACTAATTAATTATGGTTCATCTCTCCACAACCTCAGGCAACTTCCTATTTCCCTTCACATCCTTCCACGTCCTCTAGCAACTTCCTATTTCCTCTCTCTTCAACTTCATTCACTCACATATCTACCAATAAAATACATCTTAAAGCTATGAACCGTTACATTTTCAAAAATTCCACAGCCTCTCAAAAATAACATAGCAGCCTTTGAGTTTGAAACTATGCCTTTATTATTTATTTAATGAATTTTGTTATTAAAGAAACATAAAATCTTTGACGGACAAAAACATCCAGACGCAATATTGACCCAGATATCAGACCTATGTCATATTATTAGTCATGCTCATGGCTATCCTCACATATAATTTTTATCGAAAAAGAGGGCGATAAAATTCCATTTTAAAGGATGAAAGAGCCAGCACAAAATTTTAAATTGTGTTCCAACGGCGAGCGGCAAAGATTATATGACTAATGAATGGTCGATCATTAAAATCGGATTGCAGAGATATAGCGTCCGGACAAACAAACAAAAAAAACACGAATACTAATGCTTTATTTAATCAATAAAATGAAGCAAAATATGTATCAATTGCATAGAAAATCTATTTAACACGCAATTTTGCTCCCCAGACTGAAGATATCGGTAGGTGGTCTACTTTTGTCAATTTCTATGTTATAATGCCAAAAATTTTGTGCAGACTTCCATTAGAACTACCACATCTCTGTTTATACCAAATGATTTCATCTATCAGCCGTTAGAAAGATAATCTAACTGATATTACTTTTTTTTATTTTAATTCATTTTTTTTTTACAAATTAATTGAATTCTAATCATTCAATTTAAACTTTGATCTTAACTAATTAGTAATTAGCAAAAAAAATGTTCTAGTCTCACCAAATATTTATGCCAAGCTCTTGGACCATGTAGGTAACTTCGATGAACAAAAAAAAAAGTTTGGTGGGTATTTATAAACCATTTATTTGTAATTCGATCTAATAAATACTCTCTGCTATAATGTTGCGCGACAAAATAATATGATTTTCTTAAAAAACAACAAACAACTGATAAGTAGTTGAATGCGGTATAAAGACTGACTCAATAGTCGATTTTGTCTATCTTCAAAAATACAGAGCAAAATGAATGAATGTAAATAATGGAAACTGTCATTTAAACGGGCACATATTGATTAAATATTTTAAAATGTACAATAATTCTGTTTTACATTGACATGTCCATTGTTCCCATACTTATACCATATTCTAGTTGGGCTATGTGACCTATAATCGCTTCTATAATTCATGCATATCTATTTTGAAACGTGCTATTTTTAAAAAATTTCATCGTACCGATTTTGTGTACTTTTCGTTACACGATAAAAAAAAAAAAAAACTGTCAAAACTTCCGTTTTATCAGTAAATACAAAATTATTCCTAATAAAACCAAATATAAATCAGAGTTGATGGCATTTTGATATTAAAAATACATGATTTGGAAAAAAGAAAAAGCACATAATCCATCCATATTATACTCTTTTGTTGTTTGCTGTGAACATATAGAATTAGTAAGATTTTAAACTGCACGATTTGATAAAATAAGTTAAATTCATGCTTACGCTGAAAAAATAAAAAAAAATCCAATATTTTTGTATAAGACTGAAGTGCTTATTGAAGAGTTCCCCGTAAACACTTAATGTCACCGCAGCGACGGATTAACCCCTGTGCACATGGGGCAATTGCCGGGGGCGTTGACATTATTTTTTATAAGTACAGGATTCGTTATTTTTTTTGATGACCTGTTTTTTCTCCGAAATTGTTTAACGGATATTGGTGATCATTAGACGCGGCATAGTCGGGCTCTTGAAAGTTAATCTGGAGTTAATCTGGAGTTAATCTGGAGTTAATTTGGAGTTAATCTGTAATAATTTTCAGTTCGTAAAAACTGATTTTCTTAAAAAAGGCCTCAAATTCTGAAAGATTTTTATATGTGAAACAACTTACATGCCGCATTTACGAAAATCATCGGCAGCTTACGAAAATCTTCCGCAACATTTTCAAGTAGAAGATTTTTCTAAGATGTGAAAGATTATTTTGTTATAAAAAGTTTATGTATTTTACCGTTCGTAAAATAATAAAAAGAATATAGAATTTAAATTTAGAACAGGGTTTAATTAATAAACAAAAATAAAGTAGTGTACCATTTAATTGACAGCTTATTTGGCTGGTCGCACAAAATTACAAAATATTATCTTTTTTAAGTTTTAAGTAATTGACTAATTGGAACAGCGCGGGTTTTTCGAGAAATATTATCTTTTTTCAGTTTTCCACTTAGGGGACAGCGCGATTTTTTCCCGAATTTTTGTATATTTGATTGACTAAAAAAAAAGAAGGTCAACGTGTGTGTATGATATACCTTTTTTATACCTAAATACCTTCAAGATATTGCTGCTGTGCTGTGTAATATTCAGAAAATCATCTCAGTAACATATTTGAGGTATACCTTGAAGACGTGGTATTATAGTTGTGAGTTGACATTTGTGTCTCTCAAAATGATTTCGAAATATTTCCCTAAGACATTCAGTTATGATATGTTTTTTTAAATTATCTAAAGATGTTTTTTTTTATAACATAGCTGATCAACTTCTAGCTTTTAAGCCTACTGAAATATCTGTGAGATATAACACGCGACTAGTTTTGATATCTCCTAATGTCTCAAGAGATATTCCAGCAATTTTATGAACGAACTCTGACTGCCGTTATTTCTGTTCATTTGATATTAATCTGTATGTGTATTTTGAACAAATTCTCCATCACCATCAATAATAACAATACAAAT
Source organism: Catotricha subobsoleta (assembly GCA_011634745.2). Taxonomy (NCBI): domain Eukaryota; kingdom Metazoa; phylum Arthropoda; class Insecta; order Diptera; family Cecidomyiidae; genus Catotricha; species Catotricha subobsoleta. The sequence goes on along the minus strand of JAABKK020026720.1, from coordinate 3,818 downwards.
AACGCTAACCCCTAATATCGTTTAGTGTGTATTAACTTTTTATTTCTTGATGTTTTTCATCGTATCGATTTCATAATTTCATAAATTATATGTTCCATAAACGGAATCTAAGATAAGGTAACCCAAAGATCTATACTCTTCGATTTATATTTATAACAGAGTTTACACTAATTTGAAGTGAACATAGATTTTCGTAGGGTAAAAATAATTGATTACGTTAATATATATTGTATTAGTAATAAGCCAAATATTATGTACTAAACACTTAAAGTAAATAAAGCCATTTTCATTAAACACATAAATCTAATAAACTAAAAATTAATCCTTCATAATCGCATTTATAAATCTATAAACACTCGAGAAAGTAATACTTATGGGATTATATAACGATTTTCGATGCGGTTAAACAAAGTTTTGTCGATATTTCTTCCACATTTTTTTTTTTTTTTGAAATATTCTTTATGTATTTTCTCAAGTGAATACATTTTTGTTAGAAGCTTCTCATCTCTTTTCGTTTCAGCCAAGTTTAGGTACGATATGTAGCTTTTGTATACACATCCAACCACCTTGTATATAAAACCAATGGTCGATTCAATTCTCTTCATAATATATAAACGCAGACATATTGAACCTATTTCAAACCTATATGGACATTGTAAACGAGTTTCTCTCACATAAAAATGGAGCCATAAAGGTAAAAAAAAAACGAAAGAAATAATATTAATTTGTTTTTATCGATTTTTATCCAAATACATCAGGCATTGTCCATGTAATTGTCCATGTAAAATTGAGTTATATTGTGATGCGAATGTTTTTTTGTTATTGTTTTTGTAATGGACACTCTCAAATTTTGGTAGTCTTCTTATATGATTTTCGGTTTTCGATTAATTTTTATTATTTACAATATTTATTTAGTATACAATTTTAAGTGTTTCTCACCCGAGTAAAGGTACCCTCCGGTAAAAAGTAATACGTGCAATTTAAACTAAATTTTAACTAAATCCTTCCATTTTATCATATTTATAATAAGCTTTTATACAAATAACATGAAAATTCCAGAAAATAACTGAAAACACCCTAAAACACCTGAAAACACCTGAAAACGCCTGAAAACGCCTGAAATACCTGCAATACCCGCAACACCCGTGGGTGTTTTCAGGTGTTTTCTTCGTTAACATCAATGACACGATACTTTTAACTTACCGGGTACTTCCCAGAGCATGGACGGGTTTTTAAATTTGTACTTGATCCGAACCTGACACCTGTAGGTAATATCTGAAAACATCCGAAAACACCCACATGTGTTGCAGATGATTTCAGGTATTTTCGGATATTACCCACAGGTGTCATGTTCGGACCAGGTAACAATTTAAAAACCCGTCGGTGCTCTGGGAGGTACCCGGTAAGTTAAAAGTATCGTGTCAATTGATTTTAACGAAGAATAAATCTCATTTGATATAAAGTTAATAGTTTGACGTCCGCTTCTGAACGTCTTTTCAGTTTTCCTGATCACAATAGTTTTACCATCATAGGATGGAAAAGCAATAAAAAAAAAATGAATAAAAGAGAAAAAAGTCCGTTCATAAAACTAATATTAAAAATATAAATACAAAAAAGGAAACGAACGACAAAAACTCCAAAAATATATAAGAAATTTCCATGTAGTAGATTTTTTTGCTTTTTATAAATTGCATTTTATTGATATGTTCAGTGTTCACCGAATAAATGCCTAATACGTCAACGCGTGAACAACATTGGACAGTATATATATATAACATATAGCATATTGTATATCTTCTATATCTATATATTATGTAATTGTACCGTCAGTTTTTATGTGGTCTTTCGAACCCTTCTTTTGGGCTATTCGATGTGTGTTATACGAACGAAAATACAAGTCTATTATTATTATTATTATCATTATTGTTTTTATTGGATTATGTTGCTTAATATATTTATGGGCATTTGTGCATTTAGTAGGACCTATAGTATGTATTATGTTGGTCGTGTGATTTGATTTGATTTTTTTTTCTACTTTTTTTTTTGTGTTTGAAATGTTATGAGAAAAGTTTATACTATGAAATAATCCATTTTTGAATTGAGATATGTTGAAAGAAATGTTAGTTAGAAATGAGAATTGGGTTGAAATTTAAGATAATAGACAATGGTTTACATCATTTTTAGATGTTTTTGGGTATAATGTGCCAAAGAAGATTTTGAATGTTTTTTGTGCTTATATTATTCAAGCAATAGAATTCCCAGTAATCATTTAAGGTCCTCTACGTGTCTTCAAGATATTGTTGCTGAGATTCAGGAGATAATATCTCAGTAAAATAATTTAGATATCTTGAAGACGTAGTACTAATAGCTCGTGTTGAAATTCATGTCTTCATGACTTTGCAAATACATTATTAAAAGATCATTGCCAGTGTTATTATATATGTACCTATCTTTTTTTAATATCTCTAAGGTATATTTTCATCATTTTTCAGTCAGAAAAAGATCTGAAGAAAATCTATCAGATGAACAAGTTTTATAATCATATTATCCAGCTCTAGTTATATTGGAAGGAAACTTTTTAAGTTTGTTTAAATCAAAGAATATTATCCATCTCTATACACAAGTGGGTATTTCATGGATTTACTGGATTATGTTGTTTATAAAATTCTGCTAAAAATTATTGCGGTCCAATAGTGAATTATGAGAAAGCAGGATAAAAATATTTCTTTGATATCTATTGTCAATATAGTTGAGATATGATGTGAACATCAAAATCGTAAATATCAAAAGACATCAAAACGTTTATTAAATATTTCACTATAAGATTTTCATAGTCAAACATTAAACGATATTTGCTTATATGCTTTACAAGATATCTCCGAAACATTTCGGCAAGATATTCACTTATTATATTATTTAATCTTGTACGATATTTTCAAAAACTTTGTACATACGCTGAAAAAACAAGTTTCCTTTGTTCTCGAATATTGAATTTGTTACAATATTAATCCAGATGGTTACATTTAGGTGCATAAACATTTTTTATTACGAATAATTGGTCAACTTTCTGTGTTTCGTACAAATAAACAAAGTTGTTAACAAACTTAAAACCCGAAAATCCAATTTCACATAAGAAATTAACGAGACCCCCAAAATTTTTTTTATAATTGATTAAAACTCCAACGAAACGTGCTAAAAATTACGTAACTTTGAATAAACCTAATCTACAACAACAGCAAAAACTGTTTTGTTTTTTCTTTTTTTTTTCCATAAAATTCAATTCCGAACATTCTAATAAACTTGTACGATTTATTGCATATAGTCTAAATACATGCGCCCGTATTATATTGTTATATTGTTAAATATATTTGTATCTTTATCCCAAAAAAAAAACTGTTTTTGTGTGTCGAAGAACCCGACAAATAAATAAAATAAAAAAAAAGGGAAGCTTAAGCTGAAATGACAAAAATTGGTACCACATTTATTTGATAGGTTTTAAATCTGTTTCCACGTTACCAGCAGAAAAATAGAACATATAGAGTTTGACTTTGTATACGAAAAAAATATACAAACACTTAATATAAATTAAGCATAACAGATACATGGCAAGGCCATTGTAGAAAATGTTTTGAGTTATAGAGAGTGGCCCCAAAAAAAAAAATATCCCCCCATATTAGAATACCTGCGTCCATGGGACAAATATATAGAACACTGAGGTTGATTACATTATATTACTGAAATGATCTTAACGTGATCCGAAAATATACGTATACGTAAATTGTTTAGACGCGACAGTTTATTAAGATCTTTAAATTAAA
>JAABKK020026709.1:0-15130 GCA_011634745.2 Catotricha subobsoleta | reverse complement strand
ATTTTTTTTTTACTTAATATATTGACATCTAGATTATAATATGCGATATATATGTGACTAAGAACCTTGACGCACATAATTGCAGATGTTGTTTGAACACAATATATGTAAAAGACATTTTAAATGTTTACATAGAAAATGGTTTTTTTATTTTTCATGAAATATTAAATAAAATTATTTGAGCGAACTTCAATTTTACTACTCTGAAATTAACAATATTTTGTAATCGTCTTTGTCCTTTTATTTACATAATGAATTATGAATTAACAGAAAGTGTTTCATTTTAATTAATTGTGTAAATGGTTCATTTCAAAATGATGTTACTACAAAACGAAACGCCTGGAGCTCATTTAAAATGTGACATTTTTAAAATAGTTTTCGATATTGGTTGATTGATGTCCATTTTTATAAAACATTCTGGAGGATGTTGAAGACGTTAAGTAAAAATAAATATAAACATTAAAATCTGTCTTCCTATTAAACTTAAATATTTTATTTCTGGTAGTTACAGATTTGTTCAATTTTCTGAATGAATTTAATATTTATTTTTGAACTGAAATGATTTTTTTCTAATTGAGAATAAAAATTTCATTAAATATGTCATGAATTTTGTGAATAATTATAAATGTGACAAAAAAGGTAGCTGCAATATATTAATATTTGACTTCCATTATACTTATGCGCGCCTAAGCCACTAAAATAACAATCTAACATGTTACCAATCATTTTAACAATACTAGTGGGGTTGTCAAAGAATAGGCACCTCTATATATAATATATACATTATACAATATACATATATATATAACCATCTCCTGATATTTTATTGAAATATTATGCTTGAATTTCCATTTCTATTTGCTTTTATAGCAATCGAGTAACAACATTGCTTATTCAAATAAAAATTCTGCAAACGTATCCAAAATTTCATTTCTCACAATAGAATTTTTTTCTATTTGTGTACGATAGTCAATATATTTTCAACATAGAAGAAGTTCATATGCCTTTCATATATATAAGTATGGACAAACAATAAGAGAAACTAGGTATCTACCTCGAATTCAAACGAAACGAAAAACTTTCATATAGAGATAAAGCTTAGTTCTATCTAACAATGTGGAGGTATTATTTGTCGTGAATACTATGCGTTCGCATGCTATGATATATATATATCCTGATTTTCTATTTCTTTAGAGCAATAACAACATCAAAATGTTCGACATTTTTATATTCAATTTTACTGCCGATTGGCAGAATGTATAATGTGACTTGATTCTGAAGTAAAGAGGGCTGCCGTTTGCCTATATCTTCTCTAGTCTATATAGCTATAAAATACCAGTCGCATATAGTGTATGCATATACCGTGCTTGTATCGTATACAAATACAAAATACAGCAATAATAATATAATATTTATTCTTTATACAGAAAGCATCATTGATATGAAGAATATATCGAAATTTCAGAAAAAAGCATAAATATCCCGTATCGAAATTTATTGGATATTTTGTATTTATGTGCACTTATCGAAAGTATAGGCTTGGAGAGGACAGATATAATCATAAAACGCAACATAATTTATTTGAAATATGCGTACATATTAGATATAATATAATGTCATAGAAGAGATGTGCCGATATAATATGCCTTCATTTCAATTCAATATCAACCCCCAATTATTTTGAGAAACATTATATGGTTTTGTATGGTTGTCGAGCAGAGTGCAAATTTTCTTTTTTTTTCTTTATGTTTCAATTCAATTTACTGCTTAGTAGTTTTTTTTGTTCTTTTTGTTTTTTACTATTTTTTATGCGGAAAATTAGGGCAATGAATATATTTTCTATATGGAAATTACATGGACAATAATCATAATATGTAATAATAATAATAATAATAATAAAAACAAATAATGTGGGGTTCTATTTATTAGAATTTAGATTATCTTTTTTTGTTTTGTTTTAAATAAAGACATATAAATAAATAGTAATTTCATTATTTAATGAGCAACTAATACTATATAGGCACACTGATGCTCTTTAAAAACAATAAACTGAAATCGAATTTTACTGAATTAGAAGTTATGAGCCATCAAACAAAACCTATACAGGCGCCGTATAAAATGGCTGAAAATCGCTCTTTTTACTTATTTAACCACCTTTCAAAGCGTCATTCCAAAAATCATTCACGAAACTAAAACTCATTTGAATTTTTAGCATAAATTTATTTGATTCTTTTGTGTAATTCGTCACATTAATATATGGGCTCTTACTAATTATTCTTAATATGTAGTTTTGAATTTTTCGAACATATCACTTATATTTTTCGAGCAAGATTAATTGCATCTTATAAAAAAAAAATAACAACAACTGCTCAACTATAATTTCAAACAGCATCATCTTTAAGCTTTTTATTATTCATTATTATTATTATTACAAATTTACATTTTGGTTAAAACAAGCCCCACTTCCTTCTGTTTTGCTTGTTCAATTATCCGTCATATCCGTTTTAATCATGAAATCATATTAATGCTAACTTTCCGGGTGATATTGGATTTTCCGCAAAGCATGCGATGATTGTTCATAACCACAGGATATTATATGCATCTTAATTATCAAGTAGCCTTTGGGAATTCAATTCAAATTAAGTTTTAGATCAGATCAAGTAGCCTCTTTAAAATTAATCAATATTGAAATTATCAATTTAAAATAGTTTAAAAATTTCATTTAATTTGAACACTAAATATCTGAAGTTAATATTCATCTATAATTTTTTTTAAAAAGAAACAAGGAATAAAAGTTAATTTAAAAATTGTAGTAAAATTTATAATGTTTTCGCAATTCCATCAAAAGACATTATTAAATCATAAATTATTTAAATCATCGTCAAATAAAAAATTTCTAACAACACTATTAAAAACGAAGCAGAGAACGTTTGAATATAAATTCAATAAAAATAATATATTTCGTAATCTACGCATGGGATCAACATTTCAAATTCCAGAGTTTTTAATGCGTGTACCAGTATTAACTACAACGGGAAGGCCACTTTTTCCAAAATTTCAGAAGTTAATATATGTCAGTGATCCTGTCCTGAGAAGAATTTTAGACAAAAATATAAAAAATAATTTACCATTTGTTGGCGTGTTTTTGAAAAAGGACAATAATAATGAAGCAGATGTGGTTGATAGTCTTTCTGATGTATACGAAGTGGGTTCTTTTGCCCATTTTAAAGAAATTCCTTACGGTGGTGAGCAACTAAAATTAATTGTATCCGGTCATCATCGTATAAACATAAATCGTCAAATTCTGTATGATTCGAGATGGCAAGAAGAACCTTTATTATTAGCAGAAATTGAAAATTTAATTTACAATAGTTTCGAAAAGACTGATCACTTAAATGCTCTAACATTAGAAGTAGTTAAATCAATACGAGATGTTATTGCAGTAAATCCATTATCAGCAGATTTATTTCAGAAAATTTTACTATACAATAAGGAGCATTTTCATGAATATGAATTACTTTGCGATATGGGTGCATCGATTACAAGGGCAAATTCAAACGAATTGCAAGCCATTATGGAAGAAATAGATATACCAAAGCGATTAATGTTAACATTAAATTTACTAAAAATTGAAATTGCACGCACAAATTTGGAAAGCGATATTAAAAGTCAACTGGAAGAAAGGGTAAAAAGATTGCAAAGCCAGGTAATGCTAACTGAACAGTTGAAAATTATTAAAAAAGAGATGGGAATAAAAGATGATAAAGTAGCGTTACAGGAGAAATATGTATCCAGAATTGAAAAAAGAGAGCTACCAAAACAAGTTTCTGATACCATTAACATGGAATTGAAAAAAATTTCAAATTTGGAGACAAATAATGTTGAGTTTAATATGATTAATCAATATTTAGATTGTTTAACCAGTTTACCATGGGGTTTAACAAATGAAGAAAATTTGGATATAGAAAAAGCAAGCAAGATCTTAGATTTAAATCATTATGGCATGAGCGATATTAAAACAAGAATTCTAGAATTTATTTCAATTGCTAAATTAAAAGGTTCAACAAATGGCAAGATAATTTTACTACATGGTCCACCTGGTGTTGGTAAAACAAGCATTGCAAAATCAATTGCCGAAGCGTTGAACAGGAAATATTATCGCATTAACGTAGGTGGTTTAACAAATGTGGCAGAAATTAAAGGGCATCGAAGAACATACGTAAGCGCGATGCCTGGCAAAATAGTGCAATGCTTAAAAAGAACGAATACGGAGAATCCACTTATTGTAATTGATGAAATCGATAAAATTGGTAATACAAAAGCAAATTATTTAAGCAATCCATCCGCATCCTTACTGGAACTTCTAGATCCCGAACAAAATTCAAACTTTTTAGATCACTACATAGATATTCCACTTGACTTATCAAAAATTCTATTTATATGTACAGCAAATGATTTGAATAATATACCTGAGCCACTGCTAGATCGAATGGAAATAATCACATTGTCTGGGTATACGAACGAAGAAAAATTTTTCATAGCAAAGGAATATTTGGTTCCTAATATAATGTTTGCTAGTGGACTTCATAGAAACAAATTTGAAATTGAGGATGACGCTTTAAAGCAACTAATAAATATGTATTGTCCAGAAGCGGGTATTCGAAATTTAGAACAGCAACTAGAAAAAGTTATTCGTAAAATTGTTTTCAAAATTGTGACTGGAGAAAAAGATCGGATTGTTATTTCAAAGAAAAATCTATATCAATTTTTAGGACAGTCACATTTTGTGCCAAAATTATATAGTAAAACTCAACCTGGTGTTGTAATGGGTCTTGCCTATACAACAAATGGCGGTGACATTCTCTTCATTGAGACAGCCAGAAAAAGTTTGAGTGAAAATAAATCAGAAATCAAAGATAAATATCTTGAGCTTACGGGTCAATTGGGTGAAGTAATGAGAGATTCAGCTGAAATGGCATTAACAGTAGCGAGAAATTTTGTGAAAACAATTGATCCTCAAAATACATTTCTAGAAACGAATAAAATTCATGTACATGTTCCGAAAACCTATACCCCAAAAGAAGGCCCTAGTGCTGGCATAACGATAACAACAGCATTAATATCACTGGCTCTTGGTAAGGCTGTGCGTGAAAATCTTGCAATGACTGGTGCAATATCATTATTAGGAAAAGTACAACCAGTTGGCGGTATCAAAGAGAAGGTATATGCGGCCAAACGAAATGGTGTCACATGTTTAATTTTGGCCGAAGGAAATAGAAGAGATTTTGAAGAAATTCCAAATTATATAACTGATGGCTTGGAAATTCATTTTGTTAAAGAGTATTCAGAAGTTCATAGCATTGCATTTTCAAAATGAAATGCGTAATTGTTAAATTTTTATAAAGTTTATTATGAATAAAGATTTTCAGTGAAATTAAAAAAAAAGTTAAGCAGCTATACTTTTCTCCTACATATAAATCTACTCTATTGATCTGAATTAGATAGTTTATTTTTTCGAAAATACAATATTATTGAAGATTTATTATTTAAAGACAAAAGGCAAAATATTTACGATTCAATAATTATAATTCATCTAATGGCCAACGACGACTGATGTAGACAATCGTAATCTTATACAAGATTTTTTTATCACTAGCTGTTGATGATTTTAAATATAAAGCAGACATTAAAACTATAAACGAATGCATTATTTAAAACACATAAAATTGCAAATTATCTTTCAGGGTTAAACAATAAAAAAATTTAAAATTATAGAAAATTACATAGACGCTATCAAATGTTGATGGTAAATAAATTTTCAGCGGTTCAATCTCATTAGTGATGGTTTTTGTCTGCAACATGATGTGCTATTGTACATATTGCCGATAATAATATTTTTATAAATTTTATTCGTTTTATGCGAAATGCACAATATTCTTTCTTAGAATTAAATCAAACACATTCATTTATAATTATATATTCTCTTCTATTATAAAACAGCATCAAGCTGATCAAGAAATCGCGAATACGTTTATATATTTAATATTTATTTATTTATTTTTATCTTATGTACCTCTACCTATTCCAAGATATATATTGCTTATATAAATATCTTTTTCTGTTTTTTTTTTTTTTTTTAATATTTATGTTTTTTATTTTTATTTTTTTATTCTGCACTCGATTGGAGACATGTAAAATGTACAGTACACTAAGTCAGAAGAATAATATATTAATATATTATATAGATAGCTGATACGTATACTTAACAAGTATTATATTCCTATTTGAATAACAAATTGAACATTTTGTACGCGGCAACTTACTGCGTTTCGGTCACGCAGTAATATGCAACGGCGATGCTACGAAATAAAAAAGCTAAATTTTATCATTTATACAAAGTATAAAGAAAAAGGAAGAGAACAGGTTTCAAAACTGGTAGTGTGAACAAACCAGCATTATATGCAGAAATAGTTCTAATAAGCAAAAGAACATATTTATCTTAATATATATAAATATATATATAAGAAGGAAAAAAAAATCAATTTACTCAAATATGTAAAAGTGTATATATAAAAATATATCTGTACATTATTCTATATAATCTTTTATAAACATATTATTATTATACAAAAGCAATGGCGAACACAACAACGAGAAGTCATCTTTAAATACACAAAAACTGTTGGATGCCTTTTCTGGGCTGGGACAAGTTTTTGCAGTGAACGACATTTTTCAACTCGTTGAAGAATTGGCTCCTACAATAATATTCAATATATAAATGCAATACATTTTGTATTTTGTATGATTTTTAAAAGAGAAGCGTCGACTATAATAAAATAATACACAAAATATGTGGTGGCTGGCTATTATATAATACTGATATTGAAAAATATGTCTTGCGTATGCTGTAGGTATAAGTGAATGATTTTAGAACACCAAGTTTGATGAAATAATTTCTTGGTTCATGTTAATGTTATCGAAAATATTCTTCATGTTTTTTCTTTTTTTTAATTTAATATAATTTAAATGATAAGATAGTCGGTCTAGCTATTTCCAAAAGCATTTGACCGTTTGGAAGTAAATTTTGTGGTACCTTAAGCATGAGCTTAGGATAAGGTGTTAGATAAATATTGAAATAAAAAAAGAAAACTTTAGACATTTCTTTATATCATATAATCTGTGTTTTATATTCTTTAGATTATTTCTGTTTTTTTTGCTTGAATACTTACATACTTTTAAAATGTTATTTTTCGATTTAAGTCCAAAAAAAGAAAAGAAAAAAAAATGGTTTTATCAATCTACTTTCGCATATACAACATTCTATGTACAAATACAATAATACAAAAGAAAGCAGCAACAACCCCCCAAAACTAATACATTTTCCTTACACATAGTATGTTTTCGATTTCGTTTTTTTTTTTCATTCTTTTTTTTTTTATTTTACTGAAAAACCGAAAGGATATACAATTGATCCCTTCAATAAATGTATACAAAATCTATATATTTTATTCCATTTTCTTTATATCCCATTTTATTTTGATGGGATTCAGAATCTTCTTTTTTCTTTCCTTTTTCTTTTTCTTTTTTTTTTATCATACTGAAAGGCGAACTGATTTGACTGTTGAATGACGCACCCCATTCATACCCATTCACTGATGGAAAATGTCTATTCTAATGTGAATGGACATACAATGGTAGGCAACCAGAACCATCCATATCCATTATAGTTGGAATGCATATAAAATATATTATTATATTTACAAAAATGAGAAAGAAAAAAAAAATCGGAAACCAAACTAAATGAATAGCAAGTGATGAGGTTGCATGATTCTAGTGAATTTCATTTTCGTCGTTTTCTTCAGTGTTATAGTAAAAAGAAACGAATAAAATACCAAAAGGTTGAATTTTGATTAACAAATTATTCTTAACCTGACATCAAAACACATCCTTCCGAAGAGTAGTAGAAAAAAAAAATATCACTAACATATAAACTGAATTAAAATTTCTTTGTGTTTTAGTATTACTTTTGGTTTTTCGGATAGCATATTTAATACTGCCCCCCCCATCAAAGGTGTATTGTGCTTAAGTTTATGCACTTATATAAAACAATGTCAATCAGACATGAAATACAGAAGTGAAAAAAAAACGAATAAAATTATTTTGAACCACGCCTATATTGATGTGTATCAGCCAACCTCCACTTTGCATATTTAAAATGTAATCGATTCGATTTAACATGTTTACCGCCGATTGGTTGAATATCAATATCAGATTAAAATAATTTATATTCAACAGCGGTAAAAAAAGAAAAACAAAACAAAACTAACGCAAAAAAAAAAAACAACTGATTTTTATGTTATACGTATGCTTGTAAAATAATAAATAAATACGAAATTTATTCATATATAAAATCAAACGTATAATTTCAACGGTGATTATCATAAAATTTAAATTTTTAATCAAGCAAAAAGTTATTTTGTATTTTCTGTAAATTTATTTCAAGTTGGTATCCAATTATTTATTCATAATATTAATATAGAAAATGATAAACTTTTATTGGTTACTGTTTATTCAGTATTGGACGATGGAACAAAACAAAGCAAAATAAAATAATATTTACAATTCATGCGGACTATAACATTCTGGATAAGTATATTGTTAAATAATATGAATTGAATATTGCGACTTATTTGGAATACTAATTGAAATTTTTTAATAATTTTTCAATGGCAAATCATTCGAGACGACAAATTCAATTTGAAATTTCATAAAAAAAAAAAAAACTTTTATATTTTGCAAATCACATTTACATGATTAACTTTTTCATTTATTTATGGCTATTATTCAAAACGTTGTATTATTTAATGAGATGAGATTTACTAAAAGAATAAAACATAATTTTATAACATAATAATGTTATCAAAATACCCAATAACAAATAAAAAGACATAAACATCATCAAATTATTATATAATTTAAGGTTTTTTGTTTTGCCAATTTTTTTTGTTTTTTTTTTCTGCTTGCTCCTAAAACATATACCTACACCTCTATATATATGTGAATTTGGTATTGCTAGAGGGTTCCTATTTATTTCGAAAAGTAAAATTGTCAATAAAAAATATTACTTTGATTTCTTTTCTTTCAAATATACAGAGATTCCAATTTTGGTATTTATTATAATAGGTATATTTTTATTGCATGGATATTGCACAGTGTCTATTCTATGTATCTATTCGATATTTTTAAGAATATAATATATACTAACCAAAAAAAAAAATAGAAAAAAAGTAAAGAGATGAATGTTCTTTATTGGCTTCCTTTTATGATATAGGAAATACCAAATATATTGAATGAGATTCAGAACTGTTTTGTATTAGTTTTGGTATATCGTTAGCTATATATATTCGAATTGGGATAGAAAATAAAACAAATTTTCGTAGAGTCTTCATCAATTATCATATAAGTTATAAATATAATAAAAATATAAAATGAAAGCGCAAAAAAAAAAAAGAAAAAATTTAATGTCCAGCCGAACTAAAAACGTGCCTTCTTTATATTTCCATAAAAAGCCATAAAACACATTAAATCCCATATAATAATCGAAATGTCACATTAGTTTGTAAAATATCGGATCCAGATTTCATGTCCTGGCTGTATCCGTTTTGGAGATATCATATATTATTATTATTTTTACTTTTGTTGTTGTTGTTGTTGGTGTTATTGTTGGTGTTCTTGTTGGGTATATTGAAGATGAGAGAAAGAAACAAGATGAAAAAAAAAACGCACACAGTGAGGGTTTGTTTGGAGCCCCTGGGGATAATTCAAACTATTCAGAGCAACATTTATATTCAGCATAAGAACTCTGAAATGTGTCACCGCAGAATGTGAATTATATTTGTATAATAATATGTATTGTATGGGGTTCGATATGTGGTGAAGGTGGTGTGGTATTAGATAGATATGTTTGGAAGCTCTTGGTTAAATGTAACTCATAAATAAAGACAAACCCGAATGAAATTTTTCAATACTGAAGGTGATCGCGAATAAATATATTTTGATAGTTATCATTGAATGAAAATCTTTAAATAAAACATTTATTTTAAGTGAGATTGAAATAGTTCCATACTCATATAGTTTTAAGTAGAAAAGATTTGAATTAAGAGTTTTTTTTTTTGTTTTGCAATTTGCAATTTGCAACAATAAACCAAACTCAACTGATATAATTGCTTTATCCCTCTTATAAATTCGAAAAAGTAAAGTATATATTCAAGATAATTTTACTCATAAAAATGCGTAATAATCTTGAATTAGAGAAATCAACCCTCTGGCATTTATAGATAACAGCACTTTATACTCATCAACCCCTACTATAAATGCACATAGAATATCGCCATAAATATTTTCTACACAATGTTTACGTCCAGTCTTTTATTTATTTTATTTTTTTTTTCTTCTTGAATGTAGGATGGAAAAAAAATGGAAAATTATTATGAAGAATTTTACCCTAAACATAAAAAAGTGTTTTATCTGTTGACCTGTGATATGCTCTTTTCAGCTGAAATAATAAAGATAAATATTATATATAATATAAATAAATATTTATATATTTTGATGAAGATTATGGCCAACAGCTATTATCTGCATATACCGAAGCACTTATAAATGCAAAATTAAATGTTTTGGAAAAGTGAAATTCTTATCATTTGTTGTTTTTTTTCTTATGCTAGACTTTATCTATTTAATCATTAATCATTATGTATATTAATGTGTTCAATGCTATATAATTCATATTTCCCACTTAATTAATCAAGTTACGTAACGGACAAAAAAAAATAATACTGAATTATATAGGAAATTATGCAACTTTAATCGTTGATTGTTTTGTCCACAAAGAAAATATAATATTTCCTTCCAACTCTCATATCAAAAATATTATAAATGTATACATAACATCAAATCATTTAAATTACCATAAATAGGTGGATAAGTAACGTATACGAAAAAAAAAAACATTTTTTTTTCTTCTATTTTATTTTGTCAGTGGCCATCATATTTCATAAAAATGATGTTTTTATTCAGAAATCTATCAACAAATTAAATTAGCAAGCAGAAAGTTAAGCTCACATTTTGAAAAATGATAAAAAATTAAATTACGCAAAGTAATGGTGAATTCATAAATTTAGAACATGTCACTTGTATTGTGTTGGGGTGAGAATTTGATTGATTGATTGAATATGGTAATTCATAAAAATCTGTTGAACACGTAACGCTATAAGTTAACCAGAATCAGCAAAAGATTTTCTTTCCCCTTATATCATTACATACAATTTTTTGTTTGCAAGCTGTGGGTCTGACATTAAATATTTTTTCAAATTTTGTTGACTTAAGTCAACCAACTTAATCAGTAATATAAAATTGTGTCGAGTATCGAGTCTCTTGAGTGATTCCTCTTGCATAGATTACACACCATTGGTTAGCATCCGTACCTGTAGATAACTGTAAATACGTTCTCATGATATTTGAGTCAATTGCATCAATCGATTAATGAAAACATCGTATGTTTATATTACAATAAACTATATAATTACGACATTTTCTTTCTAAGGCGAAATGTTAAAAGGTACATACATTCTGTTTGATTCTATGCAATATTAGCAATTTGAAATTGTTCCAAAACCGTTTTATTATAGTTCTATGTGTCGTATGAAACTGTTTAGGAACGGCACATGAACCTATGGCTGTTTATTGGGATAATCGAGTCGGCAATAGTTATAATAATTTTATTTTATCATTATCAAATAAATACAAACTTGAACAATTCATTATCTTTTGCGATATCCACACAAACCTCTAACAAGTGCATAAAACTCTTACTTATTGTCTCTTGAAATGTAAGTCTCCGCTTAACACGTTCTCCATTCACTAATTAATAGATTATTTAAGTGTTTTCGTTTTTAAAAACTCAACGTTTGACTTGATTCATATTTAAATTTAATCATATTATATATATAAAAAAAAAAAAAAACATTTTTTCAAGGAAATCAAAATGCAATTGCATCTTTTAGTGTCGGCGTTCGCATACTAGTAGTATATGTGCATAAAAACACATTTATAACATCAACCTGCAGACAGTTCAGTCATCAGTCAACCAGGGGATAATATTTAAGGTAGTATGGTTGTGATGGTAAAATGTGGTGATTAACTCTTCAGACGGACAGCATAAAACAGACATTCATGTGAGAGATTATGAATTGGTAGAATGGGAATCGGTTTTCCGAAAGTAAACGAGAATAAAAAAAAAACAAAAAAAAATCAACCATACCATACATTTTAAATACATATAATTTACGTACATGTATATTTAGACACCAATGTGCTTTACAAAATAATACGTACATATCTAATACGCTAGATATAATGAGCGAAAACAAACGAAACTTAAGCTATTATGTATATATAATAATTTTTTTTTTACATAATATATACGTATACCTACACTACTTTATGTGCACTACGTATGGTAGTAGGTATTTTCTAACTATATGTGTATGTATGTAGTATAATATATCCATAACCATACTAAACTTTCCACCATGTATATAATATAATACGTCGTACATCGTTATATATAAAGGGAGAGACAAATCCTTAATGCAACGTGTTTTGGATTATAATTAACGACGTCTGAAAAAGAAAAAAAATATTCTGAGTTGATTACAGAGGGATTGGAAAATGGGTATGAGTATGAGATCCAGCGAATTTTTCTTTGAATAGCAAACAATATACATATTAGTTATACAGAATATTATTAAATATTACGACAATAAGAGGTCATTATATTAATTTTTAACTTTCGAATTATAATCTCACTCATATATTGTGTGATACTTAAATATTATTTATTAAATAAAGTAGTAATTATAAAAGCGCGCATACATTTTAGGTGCATAATATTTTTCCGATTAGATTTTCTGTAGTGATCCAAGAGAAATGGGGAAAGGGTATTTCGGTATCTACCTATTTGCTTATAAGGTATACCTTTACAATTTTATAAAAGATAAAAGAAAGGAACAAAAAAAAAAATATTTATGATTATACATATAAAATATAATGGTGGCATTTATGTATTTTAATAAGGGCGCATGTGCGCTAAATGCAATGGCCAATAATAAGGGTTGTGAATGTTCGCTCTGCATGAGTGTTTGTATAGGTAAGGGTAAAATATCTGCATTATGTTCATGTATATGAAAAGTCTTGTTGTTTTGCTTTTATTTTAGTTTATTTTATTTTATCCATATAATATGTATGAGGACGGATATTACAATAATATAGTAGTAAATGTACATACATTATATCTTAAGTAGAGATTTTATTGATTTTTATGTGAATAATGTTTTTGAATTATAATAATATTATTAATGTACTTTGTGTAGATAAAATTTATGAATATGCTTAGCATATTTATTGATTTTCTTATGAATCGCAAATATTCAAATGAATACATTTTTCATTAATAATGCACAATTTCTTTACTTTTCCTATGAAAAAAACACACATATATATATATACTTATTATTCTTTCATTTCTATAGAGAAAATTAATACTGACAATTGATCCAAATAAGTAGTTCTATCTTCATCTTAGTCAAACGTTACACTTAATTTCATTATTTATTTGATATCTGGTATGTCAACATATTTTCCATTTCTTCAATTAATATAAAAATCATGAGAAACTACAGTGAGTTCTATACATTGAAAATCTACACTTTCGTTAACCGAAAATGAATTGCTGTGATACACTTAATAGAGAGAAATTTGTTTTTTTTTTCCTTATTTTCTTATAAAAGCTTTTTGATTCTGATTTTTTTTTTTAGACTATTGTATGATCGTGATCTACCTCAACTAGTTCTTTGTTGCTAATTTGTTCGTAATAAATTAATGTAATAAATGGTTGTATAGATCGATAAGACCAAGTAAAAGAAGAAACAGAACTAGAGAATTACGATTACCACCAGAATTATATCATGTGTCAAATGTTTAATGTTAAAATCAATATAAATATAGATATACGAGTATATTAGAACATAGTTATGGTTAACGTAAATCTAAATTCTATGTAATAATGTATCGTCTATAAAAGATTTACTCGCAACTCTTATTTTCTTTGAAAAGAAAATTCTATTTAATGTAATGTCTTAAAGACCGCAGCTTATAAAGTGACCCATTTCAAATATCAAAAAAGATAAAGCCCTCAAACTATTATTATTATTATTATTTGGTTTTTGTTTTTATATTTTTTGTGGTTCTTTATTTTGAATAATTATCCTTTGCTGTTGTACATTTCCAAGCTCTTGGTGAATATTTATATCTGAAAATCAACTGAATTTTGATTGTGTGCAAGTGAATCCCACAAATTGCGGTTTCTTTGTGATGAAAGAAACCGAGAAGCACGCGTACTGAATGTTAACGCATTTTTCTTTCAATTGTATATCCACACAAAATAACAAAAAAAATATATATATGTTTCTTTCAATCGAATAACTAACTATACAGAAAGAAGCTTAAAAATGCAGAAAACCAACCGTTTTATTCATATTTTTTGATTTTTATTTATAATGAGCAAAAAATGTTTAAAATATTATTCATAGAAATTTTTTTTTTCATAATAAAATGTTTTTATTTTACTTTCAAATAAATGAAGTATTGCAAAATGTAATAATGGAACGCATAACTTTTTTTTTTATTCTTTTTAATTTTGTGTTAGATTTTTTTATATTCGTGTAGGTAGTAGTAGGCAAGTATATGGGCCATTCCAGACGTAGTGTAACGTTTAATTACGATTTTTTGTTTTTCACCTTTTAAAAATCACATCCAAAAAGTTATGTATATAGCAATAGCGTAGTTGCACATTTTAATATAATGAACAACTACTATGTTATACATTACTTTTCAATTAAAACTATATTTTAAGAAAACAAAAAATCGTAACTTACGTTATAATACGTGTGGAATAGTTAATAGGCAGTTTGGGCAAAATTACGTGAACGTATGAATTGGTGTGAGAAATGACGTAGCGTGAAAATTTGTATGCAATTTTAACTCTCACGTCATTTTTCACACCAATTCT
>JAABKK020026698.1:4926-16723 GCA_011634745.2 Catotricha subobsoleta | reverse complement strand
AAAGGTCACGATGACGTCACGGTGACGTCATTTTGACGTCACTTGGTCACAAATTGGTCACTCTGTCGTCATTGTGGCGCCACATTTGAAACATTTGGTCATGAATTAGTCACGAATTGGTCATATTTGGCACCACTGTGCTCCTTGGGAGCCATATACAAATACTCTGCAATAAGAAAAGGAATACCCTTTAGGAAATTTTGTGCCATTTCTATTGTACTATGTTATTCAAGTTCAACGTTTTCTACAACCTTCCTATAGACGTTAAAAACGTATTTATGATATTTTTTTTTAAAAAAAAGAAGAGAATACTGGGGAGTTTGAACTGTTACAGCCTATATTATTCTAATATCACATTTACCATGCGCATTCGAATGGAAATATCAGTTGCTTTAAATAAATTATTTCATTTTCCTTTCATTATCATATTTTATTTCATAAATATTCAACAAATTCTTCAAGTTTTACATATAGAATTAAATAAATTTTAAGTACAAACACACAAAAAACAACAAATGCATTTTAAATAAATGAATTTATAAAAACTACGTTTCAGATTCGCTTAAACGTTTTCTATCTTCTTTTATAATTATTTATTCAAAACGAGTGCTGCGTATATCGTACTTCAGGTGAATAATACACAGAATTGTTATTATTTTGTGTACACAATTTTATTACTTATTTTAAAAATATATTGTTTTTGGAATTTCCAGTGTAAATTGCGAACGCTCTCCTGTTTATTCTGATCTAATCATATTTTATTTAAGATTTATATATTGCCGAGATTTAATTAATATTTTGTATTGTTCCAAAGTCAACAAACTAATTTGTGCCAATGTCAACAAACTAAAATAACAATATTATTCTTTGCATACTTTGTTTATTTCTCTTCAGATATTTATTAAAGACCGGAGCAGTAGAGGAATCTAAAATATGGACGAAATAGCACAAATTAATAGCTTAATAAAAACAATCCGCACGTATAAAATGGGATGCCAAAATTGGAAAACAGCAGCTTATAGATAAAGTTGCTAAGGAAATTATTGACGTAATGGTAATGGTTTCGTGGCAAAAAAAAACTTAATATGTTTCGGTGATGGTACACCTGGACCAATCATTAGAGGATATCGCAAACTTCCGCTGAACGAATTATATGCAGCGCTTACACGTCAAAAGGAGCGCTGCACTGTATTCAGAACAGACGAGTTCCGGACGAGCCTCTTATGGTCCGGATGTCACCATCCAGCACCGCCGTCACAACTGCGTAAGCATCGCTTTCAAATTTGTTAACTACGTAAACTGGTGTGGCACCGTGACGTCAACGCTAACCGAAACATACTATTAGTGGGTCTACAGAAAATTCAGGGTCTGCCGGTTCACTCGAATTTTCTGCGTAGCACAAAACGCCTCTGGTACTTAGAAATAGGTTTTAATTATATAAATTCAAAACGGCGTGGAAAACTATTGGCAATCTCTTTGAGGTTGATCAGTAAAACTACTGATAATCTCTTTGAGGTTGATCAGTTTTGCTTCCACGTCAAAAAGTAACCTTCAATATCGACTGTATGTCAGTAAGGTCGATTTTCCTAAATCACAACCTTACTAATCGTAGTCGTTAAATCGTTAAGCGAAACGTTATTACAGAGGAAATTAAATAATAAATCAAACATTACCTATATGTTTAAAATAGCTTTCCTTAAAAACAAATCAAAATAAATATTTTAATTTATGTGCAAAGTCACTTTGACAAACAAAATGAAAAAAAAAAAAAAATTCTTATGAATTTTATATTGAAGATTTTTCAACGCTTACTTCGAAACATTTGAAAATGAATTTTCATCGAATCAGAATTATTACAAATAAATTGTTTAAATAATATAAATTATAGTTGAGCTTACTTAAATATATTTTAAAATCTATGATTGTCAAATGTAAACAAAAATGTATTGTCCATATGCGTAATAAGCAGGGTTCAAATCAATTGATATTTTGGTGTTTGATAGAAAACAAATTTCAAAAAAAAAAAAAATATTTATTTATTTATTTTTTTGGTTTTTCTATTATTTTTTCAAAAAATGTTGGCTTTATAGAAACCAAATGGAATGCATTCAAATTTGTTTCCTTATTGGGAATCAACGATTCACCATAAAAAAAAATCTGAAAAAATATAAATTTTTCTTATTTGATACTCGTATATCAACAATATATTTGATATTTTGGCAAAATATCATGATTGTCCCGAACCCTGGTCTAATAAATAACGAAAAACCAAAATATCGTAATACATATTTTTAATATTACAGCTCACAACACAACGTACCACACGTTATGCTTATTGGTATTTCGTATATAATAATTATAAAATGGTCTTAAACAAACAATAAATAAAAAAATTACAAAAAAAAAAAACACATTTATTTATATAATTTTTTTTTTATTCAAATACTCTTTTTGATGGTTAACCTTGAATAAAAAATGTTTGTACAAAATTTTTATAAAAATCATAAATATATATTTTATGTATAACATTGGGCATCGGTTCTGGGGGCACTGTCGGCAAATCATTTTCAATGGATATTCGTAAAGTACTTATTTATTATTATATTTATTTCAAATATAGAGATGGATAGTAAATTTCTTTATAATGTAAGTTGTAACACCTCGGAGTTCCATTATTTAATACCTTATTATATACCTACTAATATATAGATAGATATGTGTAGTTAATTGCAACAATAGGCATTACCGCAATGGTTTTTTTTTTATTTAGATGGTATTATGTGCGAGTGCGATGATTTTCTATTTGTAATGGTCAAAAATATGTATATTGTAGAGTCACAATTGCTTATTATGTTTTGTTTTTTATTTTTGTGTTTTTGTGTGTGTGTGTTTTTTTTTTATTATTATTATTATTTATATCTTTCATTTCATTTCGATTTCTTATTATGAACATTACCAAAAATTGTGTGTGTGTGTGTGTGTATTTAATAAAATTGTATGATTGATTTTGGCGCGCAACTAGCTTACGCTTACAACATTATACCATATTTAAATTGTATGCTTGCAGAGACTTACTACCAATTGCATTGTAATATTATAATTTAAAATAGAGAATTTTCAAGATAATAAATATATATCAGATTGAATGGAAATTTTAATTAATTAATTATTTGATAACTGCGAAATGTTGAACGATCAAGTGAAACAAAATTAAAATATTTATTCCATTTTTATGATTGCCAGTAACGACAAATTAATGTGAATTAAATTCAAGAACAACAAAATGTCTCTTATCTTACCAAGTCCCACCGATGGTCAATCAATATATAACCTGTGCAATAAAAATAATGACCAAGTACTTGCTACAGAAATATTTCTATTCAGCTATATATTGACGTCAAGAGTAATATACTTATCTATTAAGAATCACGTAAATTATTAATAATAAAAGAACCAGCCCCATATGCATATATAAAAATAAAAAAAAAATCTCCTCTAGACCGGTAATATAAAAAGGATTCAAATAACAATTAAATGAATATATATAGTAATCATTATGATGACGCACACAAGAACATTTTAATATTTTCAGAATATCATTGTTAATTGATTAAATTTAAATGAACCTCAGCAATTGTGTTTAACTCTATATGGTAATATATGTTCTCTTTGAACGTTACTCCAGTAGCGCATCAGACTTCTAGGTAGCCTGGGATACATGAACAATCGTCTCGAGTAAGCTATAAGCAACTCATAGTTCAAAATACGATTTCCACATAGCAATTATGCAATTCGGTGCCGCTGGGTTACCCTAGTGTAAAATTTTAAAGAAAACAAACATAAAAATAAAAGTAAAAAAGGCAAACTATAATAGTTTGCTTTCTAAATTGATTTTGGAGACAGGCTCATAGTTTGCTTTTCAAATCTGGACAAGGCAAACTAGGATTTAAAATTTGTTTCTAATTAATTAAGTGTGCCTAATGATTCGAAGTACACACAATATAGGAAATTAAAAGTAAACTACAAGTAAGTTTTTTTATTTAGAATAGAAAACTATAGAATTCCGATATGCTTTTAGTTTGGTTCATATTTGTTTTTCTGAGCAAACTAGATATTTTCAGTGCTATCCAAAAACAAATTTGAATTTTTATTTGTTTTGGAATTTAATTTCGCTAAAATTTTACACTAGGGATTAGGGTTGGGAATAATATTCGAATAATTCGATATTCGAATACTTAAGGAGCGAATATCCGAATAATGGATTATATAAATTTTGCGAGTTTTCGGAACTTTACGAGTTATAGGTATAAAACGAATAGTAAAAATAGTACGAATAGTATGAATAGTGCGAAGAATACGAATAATGCGAAAATTACGAATAGAACGAATAGTACGAATAGTGCGAATAATAATATTCGGATATTCAAAATATTCGTATTATTCGTATTATTCGAATAGTCAGTATTCGAATAATACATGAGCCGAATATTCGAATATCAATTTTAGCGAATAGTCCCAGCCCTACTAGGGATACTGATTTATATAAAAAAAAAAACTTCTTTGTAATTTATTAATTTTTTTTTCAATTTTTTTTTTAATTTTTTCTAATAAACGCCTAGAAAATAAAAATGTGAACATAATTACATATTATTATTTATTAATTAATTAATGAATTATTATTATTATTTAAACTGTATTGTATTATACATAAATG
Source organism: Catotricha subobsoleta (assembly GCA_011634745.2). NCBI lineage: Eukaryota > Metazoa > Arthropoda > Insecta > Diptera > Cecidomyiidae > Catotricha > Catotricha subobsoleta. Next base: position 12,009 of record JAABKK020026698.1, on the reverse strand, counting down.
TTTTTTTTTTTTTTTAATTTATTTAATAAGTCGAGTATTTTATGTGATTAAATTTAACAATAAAATTAATTAAATTTACATCGAATTGAATGTAGAAAACCTATTAAACAATATGGATTTTGAAATGAAATGGCATTTTATGACAGAAAATATGTTTTTTTGTTTCGATCATAAAAATATATACAAATATCTTAAAAATATAAGAGACTGCACGCGCATCTTCGGTGTGTTTCATTCAATACGAATTGCTACCGCCCACCCGTTTCACATTATACAATACGAATATCACTGTTGTCAGTCTCTTAATATTTTGAGATATCTGTACAATTCAATCACAGAGCACACGCAAGCACACACATAAAAATGAAACATTGGCATATATAGTTAATCAAACAATGCTATAAAAAGAAACGAATCTTACAGTAATTATTATAAAATTTACATAAATATTGACAGTATTGACCATAGAAGTTTTAAAATAATAACTACAGCAAATACTTTAACGGATTGATGAAGCCAGTATAATCTGAAAAAAAAGGCAAAAGAATGTAAACAAAATATTATTTAAAAAAATGAATTCAATGTTCAAGCAAACAAAAATCAAAAGAAAATATAGCAGACGTCGGATTTCTTCAACATTCCTAAATTCTTTTAATTTATCTAACTGAAAAGTTGAAGATGCCTTTGTGAAAAGTACAAAAAATTACGGCGTGCCATATAATGGTGTACAATGGATTCTATAGCATATTTTGAAACCTTCATGGCTATACATAAGCTGAATATGATGTGAACTATTTGGAAATTCATACCAAACCAGGGATTCCAAAGTGTATTTTGTTTCGTTCATACCATACTTTTCTAGAGTATAAAATATATAATCATGGTATGAACAAATCAAAATATATTTAAGATTCCCTGATATAATATGAAAATATATTAATTTGTAAGGATGGATGTAATGGGGGTGCGGGTAATAACTCCCCAAATGAAAAGTGGAATAAATTCCCAAGAAAAAGGAGAATGATTCCCCAACAAAACTGTTTTTGGGGAGTTATTCCATTCACATTCCTCAAAAAGTGGAATAACTCCCCAAAAATTGTTATTTTGGGGAGTTATTCCACTTTTCGTTTGGTGAGTTATTCCACTTTTCGATTGGGGACTTATTCCATGGGAAGTTATTCACCCTCCCCATGTAATGGTTTCAAAATACACGTTGGAACCCATTGTATGCTATATGAATTTTATTATCCATTATATGATATGAAAATATTTTTTCACCAAGGGTAAGAGAAGTCCGACGCTTGAAATAATGATAAATCTGTTTATTTACCTGTTCCATCGTATTAATGCTTCTGGTATTGTTTCCAATGGATCATTTAATAAATATTGTCGAATGCCACGGAAATAATGCTGTAAAAATAGATCCCAATCCAGGTTATTCATATCAAAGAAAAATATATCTTTATCTTTTTTTGATAGTTTTTCCCATAAATTATTTAGATTATCTTGTTGATAGTCCCATTGTCGCATTGCAAAAAATTCAATGACATTCATAAAACGATGAATTTTCTTGTAAGTGTTTAATAATCTAAGTAGATGCCATTTGAAAAAAAAATTAGCAAAATTATAATTAAGTGTCGATAGAAATCGATATTTAAACGAACAATATACAAACATTTACGATAATTAAAATTAAAAAAAGAATAAATAAATAAATAAATAAAAAATAAAATAAAATGGAAATTATCACACGGCAATTTATTTACCTAATGAACAATAAAATTCGATAACTCACCTTGGTTTTTTTCCAATGCACATTGCAAATGCATCAATCAATATGGCCGGTAAATAATGTAGAAATATAATTGACATCAAATGCATAAATTTATTTGGATTATTTGCATAACACAAATACCACATTGATTTTAATGTTGGATACATTAAACCATATTTTGTTGTTTTTATTGTAAAATCGCCCCATGTCAATTGATTTGTTGGTGATGTACAATAATTGTAAACCGGTATATCTGGCGATGGGTAAATTTTTGATTGATAGCGTTCACCAATATTCCATGCAGTGGCTATAATTCCATTAACACATAAATCAACCGGTACCATGTTTGCAACAGCGCTTGGATTACATCGCAATGTACGTATAACACCTGTACCAGCTCCAGCAATGGCACCAGTCGGTCCATAAAAGTTATCTATCCAGCCAGACACTGGATCACGATATGTTGAAATCACTACAATAACACATATTTACAATCACATACATATTTAAAAATCATATTTATTTATATTATTATATTCATATAGCACAAAATAAATGCACCCAGAATTATTTAGAAATGTGTAAACATCCAACAACTAATTAAATATTGCATAAATATCACATAATTAATGCCAAAGTAAATATAAAAAAAAACACAGTTAACTAACCAATGCCAGGTCGAAACATTCCAACTGGTAAACCACGTCCATGCTGATGCACAACATCTTCAGCAATAGCTTTTGTAAATGTGTATGTATTTGGCCATTTATCCAATAATATCGGTGTAATGCATTCCAATAATTTATCGGATGTGCATTCAGTTAATATTAGCATTTTGCCCGAATCTAATGGCGGCGGATAAAATTTCTCTTCAATATAACGTTGTGTACATTGTGTATAGGCTGTCGATACATGTACAATACTCTTTATTTGAATCATTTCACTACATATTTGCATAACATCTTTGCATGCTTGCACATTTATTTGCATAGCAATTTTTAATTTTTCATCAAATCGAACAGTTGCCGCCATATGAAATACAATATTTACCTAAAAATAATCATTTTTAAAATGCATTTCATACAAATATGTATAGAGAATCGCGTATATAAAATTGCAAAAAAAAAGGATATAAATTAATCAGTGTCTAATACATAATAGAAAATTTACAATTTGTAAAAAAGATGTCTCATAACTTACATTTCTAACAAGGATTAATTTATCGGTAGTACTTAAACCAAGTCCGGGTAGCATACAATCACCAGAGATTCCTTGCACTTTATGACGATATTTTGGTACTTTACGTTTCATAATGTCAAATATCTGTACATAGAAAAGGAGGAAAACAAAAACAAAAATAGAAACAATAAGATGTAATTCATAAGAGGGCTGTTCAAATAAGATGTCTTTCATTTAAGAGCATTTTTCCAAGTTTTATTTATTCAATAATATATGTCTGTAAATATCAATTAAGCATTCATTTTGAGCTATTTGCCACCCCCCCCCTCCATATATGGGATGTAAATTCGGCAGTATAGCAACTCAAAATTGATGTATGATTTATATATCGAATAAATAAAATTAGGTGAAATTCTTTTAAACGTGGACGTCTTATTACAACGGACCCCGGCCCCTAAACGATTCCATATATTCATTTACAACATTTAAATATTTCATTTAATATACTAACCGGATCATCAAATATATCCTCAACCCTTGAATGAACATCTTTGCCTTTTTTATTTCGAACCAACAAATAAATTGTGTCAATGGTTGAGCACGATGTTAGCAATTTATTGATGAGCACTGAAACATTTATTTATTAAGAATAAAATCAATAATTAATTAATTTAAAATAATTGTTTTTTTTGATTTTTTGTTTTCTTAATTGTGATAATTTTATTTTAAAGTGAAAACGGTTGAAAGAATGATTATCTATCTACATTTGATGATACTTACTTTTGCCTAAGAATCCGGTACCACCTGTTATAAATATATTACAGTTATCGTAAAATTCCTGTATTGGTGTTAACTCTACATTTTCGTCAATTCTTGATGGATGATTTAATACACCATTTGATGTTTGATAATTTGTTATGATTTCCATGATTAAAATATTTCAATATTTTCGATTTTTGGTTGAAATGAAAAGAATCTGTGTAGGTTTGAAGAAATTAGAATAAAGTTTTAAAAATCGTGAATTAGTAAATTTTTGATTAATGTGGTCGAAGCAATTTATGCAATAAAACAGAGTTTGGTGTGCCCTAAAAATGCATCACTTAAATTTCCAAACGTTTTTCAAACACAAATATTTCTTTTGAATTTAATTCATTTAAAACATTTATTCATTTATTTATTTATTCATTTATTTGTTAAGTATTCGAATTAATACGTTGTGTAACTAACTTAAGTTAGGATTTTTTGTTTTTCTTCTCTTCAATCTCGCATCCAAAATATATAGTTTTAAGGGAAAAGTGATGTGTACGCGTAGTTGTAATGTTGTATATTTTAATAAAATGAACAATTACGCTGTACATCCATCAGTTTTCCCTTAAAACTATATACATATTTTGGATGTGAGATTTAAAAGAAGCAAAACTAGAAATCGTAACTTACGTTAGTTACACTACGTGTGGAATGACCGATTACATGAATATTATTTTGTGTATTTATAATGTTTTAGTTGTAGCCGCAGCGACTTACTAACATTTTAATACAATATTATTTACAGATGAAATTAATAAAATTTAGAACACATATACGATACCTACTAATAGCTTCTTATTAAAAATATATATGAAAAATTATTATATGCTATATAGTGTTAATTAAATGTTCAAACAAACTTCTAGACTCATTTTTACAAAAAAAAAAAGGTAAATATTTTTAGATTGCTGTGTTGAATTTATGATTTAAGAGGTAAAATGAAAATGAATTTAAAACGAATAAAATACGCGAAATTTGTCATGATTGCATATATATATTAATTATAATTCATGGCATCCCTCTGTTTATTTATGGTTTTTATTTCATTTTAATGATTTAAATATATAAATGATTTACAAGGAAAGAATAAATAAATCATATAGGCCCATAAACTATACTTTAAATACTCTTCGCTCAACGCGTTTCAACAAAATATAGATTTTTTTTATACTGATTGACAACACATCAACTTAAAACAAAAAAGTTTTCAATTGGAATGCGTATTAGGTTGTATCTGTACGACCTATTTGCACCAAGCAATATCCTATCTGTACGTGTTATAAATATCATCATTACAATAAAAAAGATCTAGTATTTGTGAGAATGAATATGCTTAAATATGGAAATACGCGCGCAGTTTAGAATATTTAAAAAAAAAACAAAAAATCTATTTGAATTGTTGTTGTTGGTGTTATGTATCATGATTTATAGTGACTATGGGATTATTTTTTAAATTTTAAATGTATTTCAATTCCATTTGGGTTTTTCCTATATTTTTTTATAAATTTATATTTTAAAAGTTATTCGACTATTTATTGGAAAACAGTTTTTGAGCGCGCTATTTAAATACAAATGAGGTTGATGAGGTTCTTTTTGTTCGATACTTAATATGTGTTGTGTACGTATTACTTATAGTTGTGGTTTATCAGTTGATACCAAGTTCAACTTGTTATATTAATTAACCATTTCATTCGATACCACCAAAAAGGAGTCATTTAGACAATTCTTAAGAGATATTTTAACACAATAATTATAGAATGGGACCAACAATAGTGGTAATCTTTGGCCGGGTGGACAAAACATGTAACAAGTTCTACAGCATAATGCAATGAATCTCAATGATATTGCGCTATCAACATCATTGTATTTTCATAAGATCATTATCAATGTTTTTTCATTACATTATATTGTTTCGCTCATTCAATATAAGAACGGAATGTTCTTTGTGACAAGGTTGTGCTTGTGACTAAGGTCTTTTTTGTATGAGTGTGGGGGATACAAAACATTATTTTTGGTGTTACATCGCATTTGTTCCCGAAATCGAAAAATTTCTATTACAATCTAAACTATCAAATTGCAATTTTTTTTTTATTTACAAACATTACTTGACACAATTAATGAACAATTTTTGTGTGCATGTGCAGTGCCATTACAAGCAAACTGAAAATTTGTAAATGTTAAATTTATGAATGACTCTTAATTTTTCTCTGAAAGAAAATTAAATACTCTGCAATTGATGACAGTCTCTGATAAATATAAAAAAATATTAAATCGAAATATTATCCGTCATCATTAATTATCTTGTGAGTTTAATAGTTTGATTGATCTATTAACTGAAACCCAAATTTTAAATAACTTTAACTAATAATAATAAAAATAACAATACAAAAAAAAATGTTAAACATCGGCAATTTTTTTTTTGTTTGTTTTTTTTTTTTAATATAAAACAATAGAAATAAATCAAATATTTGCTCGCGTATTATACATAATATTTTCACTATGCAAAGTTTTGCAATCGAACAGTCGATCAATGATTATGCGCACGAAATATTAATGAGCATCGGAACGTTTCCGGTTAAGTTCTACACATTGATATGTGATACAAATTATTTGAAAATAAATCAAAAAAAAAAAAAAAAATGCGAATCAATAACATTTCACTCCTTATTATCTTGGTTGGTATGTTAAAATATGAATCGCGGCTATAATATTAATGCGATATTGCTTAATAAATGATTGAAAAAATAATAAAATAAAATAGGTAATGTGGTTAATTTCACTCTTACTGCGCTAATAGCTAATCGGTATGACTATATAATGTTCGTTATATATTATAAATAAATAAAACATTTAAAATATATATGCAGAGGCTACAGGGCGTTGCATTTGAAACTCTCCAGTTTTCTTTATTCTTTTTTACATATCATATACAGATAGATACATGCGACACGTCTATTGGAAAATTATAGAGAACGATAAACTTGATAACATAAAGTAGAATCAAAATAAAATTGGTATCAAAATGGCATAAACGTTTAGATCATTTCGTTTTTTTAAAGGAACGTATAGCTTTATATGCGTGTATTTGCTGTAGACAAATGACCTATATAAAGACAAATGATGCATTGTCTATAGAGCTCGAGAACGACTCAATAATTTTCTAAACAAACTTTTGCGATGAATTTGTTATAATCAGCAATACCATTCATATTTGTTCTTATTGTCTAAACTTTTACACCATTTCGATTTATCAAGTTCATCGTTCTTTAAAACATTCCCATAGAATGTCAAAAGCGTGTTTCTATGATATTTATAGAAAAACA
>JAABKK020026676.1:0-16731 GCA_011634745.2 Catotricha subobsoleta | reverse complement strand
TACCTTAAATTGCTATATTTTATATAGATATATATATAATAAAAAAAAGCATAATAATAATAAAAGTGAACTACCTATAAATTCGTTATTTTTTTTTTTTATTATTTTCCTCTTTTAATAATAAAAATAGATTTTTTTCCATCAATATAAAACGACCATAAATGTATTTTATCATCCCGTTCCTATTCAAATAAAACCTATAACAAATCAATTTAAAGAAAACATATTGCAACAATTTTGGCTATATTCAGAAAATTAAATTATAATAGAATTTGCCATAAAAATAAAATCAAGGATCAAAAATACCCTATTTTATAGAGAAAAAAAAAATGGTCATCATTTAAAGGACACGTGCCCTAAATTTAAATCCACCCCATTCAAAATGTTATACATTTTTATAAATGTTGGTTATTTTTTTTTCTTTCTTATAAATTGCGGTAATATGATATAAGTGTAGGGGTAGTTTCCAATACTCTTTTCAAAGAAAAAAAAAAATGAAAATGAAAACATGCAAAATATTCATTTATGAATTTCTATGAGGTAGCCTTTCGACCAATCGACTCATAAAAAATAACGAATTGTCAACGGTCAATATTATGTAAAATATTTTATGGGCGACGATATGTTGAAAATAAATAGTATTTTATAGATGAATTGCCTAACAGACAAAAATAATAGTATCGTAAAATAAAAATCAACGTTTTATAGATATAAAATTGGTTGAATTTGCATCATTATTTTATATACATACTTCTCTTGTGCTTATGCTTATGCTTATGCTGAAACAACGCATTTTATTTTTCTTCTATTTTATATAAATTTGTTGTTTTTGTGTTGTTGTCAATGATATTTTTATTTTTAATGTTGCTGTTGTTGTTTTTTGTAAATATAGTCTCAACTCAACTCAACAGCCCAGGAATAAAAACAAATATTATTCTTGCAACTATGTATTATTATCATCATTATTAGTGGAACATTCTTGAATGTTTTGTATTTTCTATACAAATAAATATAAACAGACACACAACTCAAAACCCATACTCCCATAATGTTAACAAATAGTCAACAGTCATCACTCTTGTCTGAAAAACACAATAATAATAATAACACAACAATACTCATGTCAACCCTGTGTGTGCCTACTTATGTTTTCTGTTTTTGCAACCCCTTGATTGCATTCACGATATTATAAATTATATAGAAATAAAATTTTCCATATTCCATATGATTATTATTATTGTAAGCATTTTTCGTGCCTACCTAACCTGGAATCTCTATCTAACTTCATATAACCGCCACAATATGTATTTATTTATCTACCTTTCTTCGGCTCAATTCAGGTCTTCACGATAACTATATGCATTGCAAAATTATTACAGGTCTTCTCACTGGGTATTTTCTGTATGGTGTTGTATTATTTATGTTGAATGTGGAGGTACGAGTATTAAGTAGGAACACATATCCCATTTTATATACATAATAGAATATATCTACGTACATGTTTTTGGGGACGAGTAGAGATTGCATCATTAGCAATCCACTCGACACGTTCCAAGAGTTAGGTATGCATATGCAGATATTGTAGATGGTATACATTTACACAATATAAAATCCGTCTTATTGTCCACCCCATTGCATGAAAAGCATTTAAGTGGTTTGTTTTTTTTTCTAATTGTTAAAAAAAACGATTCTATTTGCTTTTTTATTGGGTTTTAGAGAATGAAAATAAATTGTTAATTCACAGATAGACTTCAAATAATGTGCGTTATGCAGATGATGGAATGTCAAATATTTGAAATTGATGTCATAAATTACTGAGTTCTCTTTTATTTAATTCAAATACATCTTAAAGTCTCATGAACAAATAATTAGAAATTAAAGATCGCTTATATAAATCCAGGCATAGCAAGAAAATGTCTAATAAATTTGTTTTCAAGGAAATTCAAAAAACGGAAGTAGACATAAAGATATAAAAACAGCGAACAATATTAATGTGTTGATAAACATACGAAATTTTCTAAGTAAAAACTAAAATTCCAACAAAAAGCCATTCACAAAAGCTCAATAATATCATTTTAATTCACTACTAATAAACCATTTAAAAGCAAGAAGAAACTTCGTTTATAGCCATAAAACAATAATAATATACAGATTCTAATAAACACTTGCAAAATTTACCCCAAAAATATTTGTCGCTGTTCGTATCTCTCAATATAACGAAATATTATAAATTCATTTATAAAATAGCGCAAAACATCTTATTACCAAAAATACGCCATCGTCGCCACCAATATTGTCCTGTTTTAATGAAACTATACATTTTATATTATTCACCCCCCCCCCCTCTCTCCCCCACTTCCACACTCAACCTCATTCTTCCATTTTCCCATTTTCCATTCCATTCTCATATTGCCTATAATACACTTGAACAATTTCTATAATATGTAAAAGCTAAGCGATAATATCCAATTCTATGAATGGCACATCGCAATCGCATGGTATCGCTTTGGTTCTCTGTTTTTCTGTATATGTATCTATAACAATACAAAATATTATAGAAAACCATATCCTAAACTCTATCTCTACTATCCATAAGTGTATTTTCTATATAATATGTGTATGAAAATTGTGAAGTAACCCTTTTTACCATTTGTATGTTTCTTCTACTCATACTTGGATACCGCCATATATTGGTTTAAGTTGAACGTTGGAAATTTACGCATTTAAATGTAATTTTCAATTATTTTCTTAATAGCTTATGGTGCGGAACGTTATTATTATTATTATATAGAAAATAGTAGAAGAAATTCTCCGTTTTCTCCATATTCTAAAGTGTATTTAATATGTTTGAATATTTGATTGAGTATATTTTAACGCATACATAACTATAGAATGTAAATGTTGATAGCAGTAACCGACAGTGTAGTATGTATATAAAGAAAACACACAAAAACAATTAAATTTGCTGAAGATAATATAACGCAATTAATTATACGGTGTTGACTGTTGAGTGCTGTTCATCCCAATGCAATAAATAAAATGAATGAATGAATAAAAAAAAAAGGTTATATATTTTGTATACACACCCGATATCAAAACTCAATAGACTAAAGTATGTACAAATGGAAATTTTGTAATTGAAATAAAGTTTAAAAAAAAAGACATACAAATGAAAAACAAATAAAAACAATATTGAATTCCTAAACACTTCCGTTGACCACCCAATCACCTAGATGCATATTTACGGAATTGCGCATAGTATTTTTGGAATGACTATTTTTTTTTCTTTTTTGGTTTTTGTTTGAAAACAAATTTCGCGCAAATAATAAAAATAACATAATATATTTCAATTTTCGTTTTACAAAACATATGAAAATTTGTAATTAATTCGTTTATTGCAATCATTTTCAGGATTATTTTCATTTTGCTCAAATATTAGGTGTCTCTGTGAATATTGAAGTCGATAAATTTAAATTGAGTGTTTTCCAACAACAACATATTACACTGCAGAAGCACACTGGAATTCGAAAGAGTTGATAATGCGTTGGTAGCAGTGTTTTGTTAGCGCATAAATTTGATGTTAGTTCTGAATTGAAGTGGACCATGTTGCAGATGAATCTACAATTTTCAGTTCGACAATTTTTTATATATAAATTTCTTATAAATTCAAAATGAAAGGTTAAGATTATAATTATAATTATTATATTAAACACCACGATTTTCAGGTCCAGAAATAATCATAAAAAAGTAATGAAAAACTCAAGGATTCAACGTTTACTAATAATCTGGTAAAAATCCTTCACTGCAAATGTATATTCAAGCTTCGAAGGAAGTTTTAAATCTCAGTTTCTTAAGTTTATAACTGTTTTTTTTTTTTAAATTTAGCACATATGAATAGATGTATCCGATTATTTTTCTTTTTTTAAGAATTCTATAGGAAGTGATAAATTCGAAAATAAAATCCAATACTTTGATACATTCAAAATAAAACTAACTGTATATTTAGCATGATCGACCAATTTTAACACATAATTTCAGTGTCTCTCATTTAATATAAATCACCAAAGTTTGGTTTCTATTTTTTTTTTTTGTTCACTTTCAAAAACCACCCCCGAAATATACACAAAGTGGCAAATATTCACATAGAATTAAAAAGGGTTGCTTTATACAAGAACTAGGCGTTAATATTGATTATCTATATTTGATAAAACATCGCAACTATATTTTATTTAAAGAATTTCGTAAAATATTTAGAAACTTTTTCAAGCACTTAGCGATTTCTCTTTGTTCTATTATTTTATATTACTTTCAAACATTACAAATCCGTTATAAAATTCATTTCTTATCCACATATAACATCAGACCAGCCACTTATGTTTAATATCATCAAGTACAAAACCTCACCCCTATATTTATTATAAAACAAAATTAATAATTTATGATCAATTCAAGAGCTATAAAATATCAATTTATCGACAGCTGATGTGTGTCTAATAGCGGAAGAATTTTTTTTTTATATATATTTAATGACAATGAAACGGAAGACTCGAATATAATTTATATTAAAGAAGACTTTTATGGAAAAGTAAATAAGAATACGAAGAAATATTTGAAGAGCAAAATAAATAAAAAAATAAAAAAATAAATAAATACCAACCATTTTCTATTAAACGATAAATGGAATATTATTGTCTGATTATTTTCTAATTATCAATTGTATATTTGACTGTATGTTTGAATCGTACATATATTAAGTAAGAATACATACAAGAATATGAAGTATCGCATGAATGAGAATTCATAATAGACATATTTATTGTGTATTTAATAATATAATAAATTATTTAATTCTTCTTATAATTTAATGTTGGGTGCTTCTTAATTCCATTCCCAGACATTGATAATTAATATTTATAATATGATTAAAAAAAAATAAAAATTTATTGAGTGTGTATTTGTGTATTCAACAACTATCAAAATTACACCAACTTCATATAAAATCGTATGTATTTTTAATCATATAATAAATACCCTCTAAAACAATAAATGTTTTAAACATCAATAATTATGCAAATCATATTCAATAGTATTTTTTATTTTTTTTTTGATTTTCTTTGCGCACATGCAACCGAGCATGCCATCATAATTTTCTTATAACAAAAAAAAAAAAAAACGAAACAGCAAGTTATATTTATGAAAATTGTAAAAATTTATTTTATTGTGAAGCAAATAAATAAACGATAAAAATTCTTAGCTAATAATAATTCATGTTTAAATTAATAATAAATGAATAACACAACACACAAAAAAAAACTATATACTTTATTCGTCTTGTTCGCAAAGAATAAGTTCAATGTATGATGATGCATTAAAAGTACCAACCTGTATAGTGTATGTATATCTATTTAAGTATAATAAGTCAAAACTTCCATCATGTAATGAGCATGTAGTATTATCCGCATACAACAAAAATCTATTTATATTTATATTATTTTCATATATATTATGGTTGGTAAGTATATTCCATTGCCGCGCACCATTTATATTTACATATATTACAAATCTATAGGTAAGATCTTGACTATGGGATGGAAAACAATAGATTTGAAACAATCTACTTACTTAATACTGCTATTAGTTCCCATGATTAAAATTCTATTGACATTAAAACTGATGAAGCAATGGTTTTTAATTTATATGTGTGTGTGTGTGGGTGACTGGGAGATGTAAAAAAAAATTATAAATACTTAGATTGCATTAAAATTTATGAGATTTTGGTAATTGTTCGGAAATTATAAAAAAAAATAAAATACATCATTGGAATATTCATTTTTACATGTCAACTATTCGTGAAGTAACAGAATATATAAGATTTAGGCAATATAAATAACGGACATGATTAGTGTAAATGTTATGGTTTCGAGAAAGAATTTTAAATCAGTTTTTAAATGATGTAAATAAGTTTAATTGTTTTGAAATTTTGAAAATAGAATATTAATCGTAATCGACCAAGCAAAATATTTTCATCAAGATGGAACTATACAGGGTGTCCCAGAATGAGTAGCCCAAACTTCGGTTCCGATTTAGATGCTTCTAGTTGCGTTGAAAAGGTAATTGTCTAGACTACAAATAACGTAAATATTCTTTTTTCTCTATGATGCACCTTTTTTGAGTTATCGTTCGTCAAAATCAAAAATTCAATTTTTCTCAAAAAGTTCGCTTACTAATATTTTTTTTATTGTTGATTCTGATTCTACGCGTGATTTCCTACAAAAATTAAGTCATCGGTTTATGTTTAGACGAGTCAGGACCATTTCAGTGATTTAATCTGCGTCCTCATAAACATACGAACTTACAAACTTCAAACCGCTATAGCTCGAAAACGGTTAATTTTCTACCCCCCCCTCCCATACATCTTTTTGCTTAGAATGACCCCAGGAATACACCACCGAAGTTTGGGCTACTCATTCTGGGACACCTTGTATATAATTGGCTGAGTTGTAATAATAATACATGAATTTTGGGTACTGACAGCAAACAAAGCAGTACATATTCTCAAAAATTCAACAGTTTCATTTAACTTTTTTTGACATTTTATCTCGATTTCGTAAAAAAATTCATAATTTCTCCAAGAGAATCAACATAAAATACAATTTTTTTTTGAAATAATCCCATTTATAAATTGGAAGTAGAAAATTATACGCTTGATCCATTAATTTAAAAAAAAGCAAGATATTCTTTTATTATAAATTTATCTAAAAGAAAAATCTGACTAGACTTAGAACTTCTAATAGATTAAATTCATACATTTCAATTCATTCAATTCAAATGCTTCCCATAAAACTATCCAAAATTGACTTTAAAATATCAACCAGGCAAATTATAAACTCTCCCTTATACATATATATTTAACAAAAATAATTAGCGCACACTTCACAATATTATTGACCCCTATTCTAATTTTTTTTTTTTTTATATATATATATATTTATAAAATATATATTATTATGAGTAAACTACATTACTTATCATAATATCACTACACGGTGTGTAGTCGACCATTTCATATCATTTGAATAGGGAGCACCTGCAATGTTTATGTTTTAACAATTCAAAAAAAAAATATATAAAACCCAAACAACATTCTTATTATGCTATAAAGAAAACATGTCATAGGAGAGAAAGAATAGAATTGCAGTAGGTAGATATTTTGAAAGAAGAACTTTCATATTTAATAATAACATAAACAGTTACATATATTACGAAAAATGTTCGCTTGGTCTTCTCCCCCAAATTTTTTAACCTTAAGTTAAAGAAATAAAAAGAAAAAATGTATAAGAAAAAGAAAAATTGTTATTCGTTTTCGTGGATTTGCGTGTTTACATGTAACGATCGGAAGTCGTTTTTGTTGTTGTAATATTTCTTTTATTATGAAAGAAATGGCAATTCTATAATATTGATTAGAGTTAATAATATAATTATATATTACCGTATTGGTCTTGAGGTATTTACGCATGAATGGTGAATGTGGGCTATAATTTACTCAGGATAGTGGTTGCCGATAGTTTATACTTAAGTTTTAAAGCAGTTACCAGTGTTTGGTTCAGATCAAATTTTTTTTTTATTCGATATAATATTCAATATTGAATTAATATTGTATATTGTATATATTTTTCATTATTTTGAATATTAATTATTGAAATTACAATTTTTAAGAATGAAAAAATCGATCTGATCTTTGCACTATTTTTGAGGAAATGATTTACATAAATCAGATCAGCTAAATTATTATCAAAGCGATCTGATCTAATTTTAGATCATATACGCTAGGCAGAGCAGTTCTGTATTCAACACTGGTTATAAATATTACTTCTTGAACTCTTTCTGAAGAAATATATGGCGGATAAAGAGAAGAGATATTAACATCGAACTAATTTTTTTTTATATTAAAAGTGTGAAATCAAGGTTACTCAAATATCGCTTACATGAAATCACTTAAGATGCATTACTCCATTAAATTATTACAATGCGGTAATGAATCCATCCACAACCAAACATATATGTAACACGTCAGAACAAATTATGTTTCTCACATAAATTATTATCGACTTTAGTATTTATTAATAGTTATTTTTTTTTTCTTTCTTTCTACTTACAATTGTTGTAAAACTAAAAAAAAATAATAATAATAAAATTTATAAGAAAACAAGTTCATTTTCAATTCAATACCCATTTACCCATAATATGAAAACACGGAAAATTTGTAAAAAAAAAATAGTTAATACTAACATATTTGAATTCTATACTAAACAACCTACAACCAACTAATAAATAATAATATTAATGACCGTCTGGGCTGTAAAGCCATCATATTTAATACATTAATACTTTACTTGTTGTTATTATGTAGAGTATTTTATACAAAATGGAATTGAATACATTTTGGTATTATATGGAAGAAGATTCGCGTGATAACATTCACCAACTGAACCCAATAAATATAGAAGATGGTTCTATTAAAACGAGCACCAATAATCGTCTTATTATGCTAATATGTTTTGATATTATTAACATTGAACGAAAAATATCTCTTTAATTACTTTTCGGTTCGCTAGATATTGTATTTAAATATAAATATATTTATAAATTATTATTATTATAGGTGGTTTTTTTTTAATTTTTTTTAGATGTAATATTTGAACAAACACAAAATCATCATGAGTTCTTAAGAAGGTAGTTTACTATTTCTGTTGGTTGTATAATTTTTTTCTTCTTACACTTTTATAAATTTAAATTTTCTACAAAATATAATATTTTGATTTCTTGTTTTGAATTGATGCACACACGACTTCATTTCTCATAAACATGAAAATAATTTTAACGTCCACCAATATCCAAGGAGGACTCTGAGTCCCAATTCAGAAAGTGAAAAAATAAAATAAAACGAAGCAAACAAAGATTTTACTTGCGTTTTTTCAAAAATGAAGTAAAATATGTGAATAAAAAATGGTTTATCTGATTTTAATTTTATTTTTGTGATATTGATTATTAGGGAGGGCATTTTTGCAAAAGAATTTTTTGAAATTTTCTATTTTGAAGAAATTGTTTGTGATATTTTTGAAGTTTTGATATTAAAAGTGATACGAAAGAGAATATAAATTTCTCATATCCTAATTTCACAGTCGCCTGTCTTTTGCTAGGTAGTAAACAAAAAAAAATCGTCGAGTTAAAAGATTTATTTTAGTACTATATGTGCGAATCATGAATATACAAAATATATTGCTTTAATTTTTTTTCACCAAATTTTTGTAATTTCTTTTATCTTTTTATTTTTTTAAAATATCTTCTCGTTTTTAATAATGATCAATTATTAATAAGCATACAGTTTTCAGATTATTTTTGAATTGCGGATAATTAATTAGGCATCAATACTAATTTGCCCGAAGACTACGGAAATATAAGTTCCAGAATTCTAAAATTTTTCGACTAAAACGTTGTTTTTTTTTCTACAAAAAATATGCACATATGCGGAATCATTAGGGCAAAGGTGAGAGCACGAAACTATCTAAAATATAATTTATTATTTATTTTATTTTTTTGTTTCAACCGATTTAGAAACCAAATTAAATATTATTTATAACGATGACAATATAATATTTATTTAAAACATATTTTCTCTATTAGAATTGAGTGATTCATGTTTATTTGATTTTTATTACATTGCGTGTCACAATTTTCCCGTTTTCTTTCGCCTTTCCAACGGATAAAAGTTATATTCAATATAATCATTCAAATTTACTATTTATAATACCTATAGAAGCTATAAATTTATTAATACCGTAATATAAAATGTGCCATATCATCACAAAAAAGAATTTCGAACAAATATTTGAATGAAAAAAAATAAAATAAGAACAGAAAAATTGTCAAGCAAATGTCACAACATCATTTTTGATGTATTTATTAGAAAATCAACTAACCGTTACAATGGTTTTATTTTTTTCTTATGCGTTATCTTTCAAGCAAAAGAAAAAGTCATTGGCATTGCTTCCCTACAACCATTTCTTAGAGTTTGTATTTTTATTGCTTTTTTTCTTTCTTTACATTTATTAAGTCACTTTATGAATAAAACCGCCGCACTAAGATCTCAATGCATGATACTTAGTTTAAAAAAAAATTGACTTAATTAATACGTAAATTAAAATGAATATTAAAAGAAAAATTCATTATAGTATTGCATTTAATATAGGATATAGGCGCAAAGTATAATGGAAGTGATATAATTTTTTTTTTTTTTATTTTTAAGAAAATGTCCCCTCTTAATAACTAAATAATATTGTTCATTATTGTATAGAGTGTGGGCTAATCGGAGTTCATAGCCCGCACATATCCGTATTCTCAAATAATAATAATAGTAATAATAATACACTTACTTTTACTTGATTCTATATTGTACTTAAATTCATACCAAAATAGCTAAGCGTCTGTATTCAATACAATATTGTTGAATAATAACAACAACAACACCACCAAAAAAAAAAGTCATTTTATCAGCAAAAATAATCAAAATTCTAAAAATCGCCGAACCGTGTATAAAATGTATTAGCAATATATCTATCAAACACGTTATATACTTAGTTTGGTTTGGTTTTTCATTTTTTTTTTTTTAGTTTTTGACTTTTAATTACCATCAAAAAATATATATTTAATACGTATGTACAAACGTACGTTTTCGTCACGATATATAACCACCACCAACATTATTTATTCAATTTATATATTCGATAAATTTATGTATCAATTTTCTATATGCGGTGCGTATATTTTTCTACCATCGCCTGTTCTTTCTGTTTTGTTTTTTTTTTTCTTCTTTCATTTCACTCAAATATTATTATTATACGATAGAATTATTTTTGTTGTTGTGGCTGTGTGTGCGATGCCATGTATGTGTGAATTTGGTCTGTTAATTAGTCATTCATTTGCATAATAATTATGTGCATATAATGTTATGTGTATTATAATTTATAACTCAACATTATGTGTACAAACAGGCAGGCGTACAATGCGGTATGTTTTGTATATTTTATAGTGTTTGGTATATTAAACCATCAAATATATCGAGTTATCAATATCAGATCAAAACAGTTAAACCACGCAACATATGTTGAATTGATGTATTATTTAAAAATGTTAAAACAATTTTTTTTTTGTTTTTTTTTTTGCTTTTTATTTTAGTATTTGTTCATTTGTTTCACTTTTAATGTAGTGGTAAAATGGACATTTTTTTTTATTTTCTTAAAACGCTTCCTGGATTTAATACGGAATAATGATATTTAATTCAAATGTACATAGTTTGATTTGAATGTAAGTAATAAATCCTTGTCAAATCTTTTGGCGACTTGAAAGAAATAAGTTTAATGCTAATTTAATTATTTTATTCATATTGATTCATTTACCTTGTTTTTTTTTAATTACTCTTTAGAATCGTGATTGTTTGGTATTATTTTATCTAAATATCTCTATTTTAACTATTATTATAATCTCTATAAACATATTGGTATACAAGGACTTTCTTGGTGAAAATTTCATCTGGGAGTTTGAGGGAATTAAAGGTTAGATTGTTTTCAATCCATTGAAATTAACTATAAAAATGTGTATCAATAGGCAGTTGTAATTTCCTAATAGCCTGGTTTAACTTTTTTTGTAATCAGCACAACATTCAATTTGTCGAAGCTAAAATATCTTGTAAGTATATAACACAAGATATAGTTCTGATATCTGCGAATGTTTTGGTGAAAACTCTTAGGGAAATTTCGAAAAGACAATAATGTATTCGAGACATTGTTCAATTCGTGGTAGAGTTTTTGTTAAAACATCTAATGAATTTTTCCATTCTTCTGTGTATATAAGAATTTTAGAGGATATAATATTTTCACATCATTCCATTCCTTCTTTAAAATACGCATCACATCAAAATATTAATGAAAGTCGCGAGTAAAGCTCGAATATATTGTGCAATAAAAAAAAAATTTAATATAATTCGTCCGAAGACCAATAAAAAAAAAAGACAACTCCAAATATATTATTCCTAATTCTAATCACTTGTTGATTCCATTATTAAAGACCAGTCATCATCATCAACATGAGCCAATGTCAAATTCGTAATAACATAAATAAATAATAAAAAATATAAAATAAAAAAAAATAAAAATACAATGCAAACGCAAGACCTTCACACGAGGAGCGTTCAAGTGTAACGCGCGCTCTTTACTTATTGTACCTGTACGAAGAGTGTACTTCGATGTTATAATATAAAAAGATAACTGCGATGGTAAAAATGGTGAATGACATAATGTATTATTCTTATTTATTTATTATTACACAAAATAGAACCTATCGCTTTTTGAAAATAATATATAATTTTATTGCTATTGTATTTGATTGTTCTGTTCAGTCGTTTTTTTGTTATTTATTTATTTATTTTACCTATAAATTGAGAGGGAGTAACGATAAACTTTTTTTTTTAAATTACGTATAGTGAAATATGTAGGTAGGTTTGGATATAGGTGACTATTTGTAATATAGTTGTCAATAATAAATGTGTTCTCGGTTTTTATTTTTCTCTTTTTCTAAAGCGATTTCAATTGCATATACGTCTTATACTTAATATTATTATTCAGATGCACTTTATACAATAAAACATAAAAAGATAGAATAAAGAAAATAATAAATGTTATTGATGGTAAATAATAGCAAATGACTATTGTAATGATAATATTTATTGTCATGAAAAATATTGGTAAAAATATTGACGCACCTGCATTTCAATAAAATAAAACTGGTGAGTGAATGGCAGGATTTTTCAAGTAAAAAGCAGACACCATGGCATCGAATAAAAGCGAAATGTTTTTTTGCATACGACAGTAAATCAATATTGGAATTTTAATTTAGTTTCTTTACCGGACAGAAGATAAATAGAAAATTGAAAACTGAATTAGATAAAATCTATAACAAAAAGAACAATATGAAATATTTATAAGAATTAAAGAAATGGTAAATAAAATTTTAAAAACAGTCAGTATATGAGTGCGACTCATTAAGTAGTCAAGATTTTCTTTTTTTCTTTTAACAATTTATTATTTTAGAGTATTGAAAACATTTTCTGGTTATGAAATATTCGAGAAAAATCAAGCAAAAATCAAGAAAAGTCAAGGAATTTCAATTTTTGAAATTGGGTAAGTGAAATTTTCAGTCGTTAAACGGTCTACTGAAGGAAATGCATATTTAAGTAGACAGTAACCCAGTCCTCGAGACTCTTTATATACATTATCATATTCACAATCCAAAACCAAATCCTTAATTTGGGGAGAAGGTGACACTGAATTAGGATCATGATTAGATGGCATAAAAAAAAATTAAAAATTCGTGAACAATTATAAAAAGAAAAAAATCATTTTTATTTTATTATTACTTATATGTTTTATTATTTACTTACTAGAACTTTATCCTAAAATATATAATTATTTCTTCAGACATCGCATATAATTTCATATTCTATACAAATATTTCTGCTACTGTATTTGTTACAAATACAATGCAAGTAACAATATGAAAATTTATTATTTTCTAGTTTTATTCATTCTTATTTACATTAGTATAGAAAAAAAAAACTTTTATTTCTTTTTTGAAATATTAAAACTACTTATAAGCTTTTCGCAGAATAGTCATAAAATAATGAAATCTGTTTTAATAATACAAAGAAAATTCAAAAACATGAATAATTTTTTGGTGTTATCAACTTTTAAGTAAAACATATTAATTTTTTATAGTTTTTTGAATAGTTGTTTAGAGTTAATTATAATACTAATGATATTAAAAAGTTTTATTTAATGACAACATAAATATTCTATTAATTTGTAATTTCTAGTAAGATTTTGTGTTATTTACTGAATTTAATAGTTCTATTTCGATTAAATTAGTGTAATAAAACAATAGCAAAACATAATCTTGAGATAACCAATTTTTGTTTTGTTTTTTTTCCTGTTTTCTCAAAAAATTTGCATTTTAGTGAATCATCTTTTTCTATTGATGGTAGAAAGCCGAAGAGCAGAAAATAAATAAAATGATTTTTTTTTATGCCACTGAACTATTAATAGATGCGCGTATTAGTCATAGCCAATTTCCTCGTATCTACCAAAGAAACAAACCGTAATAAAATTTAATAAAACACTGTAATGATTATCTGTTAATTAGGTTATGAAATCGTCGTTCATCACAAGAACAGCAACAAAAAAAAAAGAAGTTAATAATATAAATAAATTTTTAATTAATTAACATTTAATTGTGTCGGTCAAATGGCGTTACATCTACAAAAGGTATATAAATGTGAGCCGCTATGATGATTTTAATGTTATTTTATATCAACATTTTGTCATTTTAATTTTAATTCTAGGACTTACATGAATATCATATTTTATATTATAACAAGCCAGTAGCCATTAAAATGTCAAAATACTTGAAAAATCATTTTAAGAAATTAAATTTTTTCAAGTTATAACAAAAAAAAAATCTTCTTTTTTTTATTAAAAAAAAAAAAAAAACACGCAGAAACTTGTTTGAATAAGTTTTGAAAACGAACATCATATAAGCGATGTGTACGTGATATTTAATACTATTTATACGGGTTGACGAGAATCGTAAAAGTTATAAATTATTTTTAAATGTTTTTGTTTTCTTATTTATTATATAATAATGGATGGCGATCTTTTCTTTTGAACTTGTACATTATGACTTCGTGGTTTCGATACGACTATGGCTTTTTTTTACCATTTGTGTTTTATAGCAAATCTACTAACTTATAAATTTAAAAGCGAGCTTTACTTTCTGTATGTTGATGTGATAACAATCTAATTTCGATTTCAACAGAAGAACTGCGGTTGACAAAAGAGAAAAATACAGCTTTTTTTTTCTTCGCTTTATTTGGTAAATTTTTCGGAATTATACTTTTACAAATAGGCATCTACTTGTGCGTTATATTTCACCTGGCCTGGTTCACCTGTTAAATGTTCATTTAGATTGTTGTTGTAATTTATATTATTTTTATGTTTGTGTATTAATTTTTGCACATTAACCAATTATGAATTTTAGTTTTAATTTAGTGGGTTGTTAACATTTGATATATCTATACAAATATAGAAACATGAGTCATGATTTAATCACATTTCAGGTAGGCATATTATGTTACAATCTATGCACTACCAGTAGGCAATAATTTCTATAGAAATATATTTAGAAATAAAATAACATAAGATTTACTTCGGTTAAACGGATAAAGATAGGCCATTTTGAAATTTATTTATTTGCATTGATGATAAATTGCTTTAATTAAATGCGGTTAATTTACAAATTAGATGATACTAAATAAATATGTGACATTTCTTATAATTTAGTGTATGGCTACAGAATTGTATGAAAAGAAGCAGTGTGTTTTCATGTTTATCTTTTCTTTTTGAAAATGTCAGTTTTGGAGGAATTTTGTTAACGATTTATTATTCAGATGTACGATGTTAGCGCTAAAACTAAATTCCGTCAATGCAATGTTTGCCATAGTGTCGCGAGTATTAGGTCACTATGCGATGTGCGAAAATTTTAATTATTTATTTTGTCACTAGTTTTGTGCTTAATTCGATAAATCACATTTCTTTTTAGAATATAATTTTTTTTTTTTTTCAACTAAATTCTCTGTGGAAAATTATTTGTTTTTCAACAACTGGAACTAGGCTTAGATAGTTTGAAATATATTCATAGTAAAACTATTTAATTAAATTAATATGTCAGCAATATGTCTACTGCGATGAACTTACCCATTTTCTTTGATTTTCGAAAACTGTTACTTTCCTCAAAATATTTATATTAAATTGCAATATATTTTTCATGAAAATGAGATTAATTAAGATAGAAGGTGTCAAACATATTATTTTCTTTAAAAGATTAACAGATTTTGGAATCAAAATTCTTAATAGATTTATCCATTTATTTGACCACTAACTATAATACGTGAAAATCATAAGTTAATATATCTGTCACAGCTCATTTCTTCAAAAACTCATTGAATGATTTACATCAATGGTCATTTTTATTTTTGAAAAAAAAAAACAAAATTTAATTTTTCATGTTTAATTATTTAGTTTTCAATATGTTAAATGGAACTTGAATAACGACATCAAAATTACATTTTGCAGACAGACGTAACTAATTTTTGATTTTATAGTATATATATACAATAGGGTGGATCGATTTATTTTAGAACCACCGGTACCATTGTTTTCTGAGTTGTATTTTGTCTCCTGACTACTGCCATATTTTGTTTTATTCATTATGCTACAAGTTTTTTTTTACGATAAGGTTTTTTTGCCATAAGGTTTTACCTTATGGATGTGTTAAGCACCTCGGAGAATGGAATAAAAAAAAACATGACGGTAATCAGGAGACAAAATGCAACTCAAAAAACAATGGTATCGGCGGTTCAGAAAAAAAAAACGATCCACCCTAATAAACAATCGATTTAATTTACTTTCAGAAGGTATAAAATATATTGTTTCATAAACAAAAAAGAATTTCATATTCCCATGCCATATATATTAGACCGCCCATTAAAACTCTTTTTTTCGAATTTTGTGGGACGCAGGGTCTTATTTTGTTCCTATGGGTTCTAAGAGTGTAGGGTATTAA
>JAABKK020026665.1:3735-16733 GCA_011634745.2 Catotricha subobsoleta | reverse complement strand
TTTCATTAAAAATTGTTTTTTTCTTCTATGTCTTTTGATTTGAATTTACATAGAGAGAGGAGAGAGAGAGAACCAGAAAACGGATTAAATATTTGTTTAAAATATTTGTCTGTTATGTTGGGAACAAGGTAGGCATGCAGTCATACCGCCATTGATCATGTAATACAATTTAACAATGTTTTGCATTAAAACCAGATATTACAAACATATTTTATCATTCGTGACTTTTCTATTTTCTTATCTGAATTCATTTTGATTTGTGGTACACATAGAAATAATAAGTAATTTCAGGTTCAATTCTAAGAGAAATAAATTAATAAATATTGTAATTTCTCTTTTAAAATTTACTGTTTTGAAATTCTATAATACTTATGCGATATTGTGCGGTACTGATCGTCATTTATTTATTCTGTTATTCACTTTTTATAACATAAATAATATAGAAATGAAAAGTAATTGTTTTATTTTGATTAAATCAGTGCTTCTGGTTCAATTATATTTTGAGAACGGATGCAAAAAATAGTAAAATTATTCGACCAAAGGCCGGATACCAAATATTCGATAAGCTATTCGGCTTTGGCTGAAAAAATCGGCTGAAGGAGGAATAGTCTGAATAGTCATTACATATTTACAATTTAAAAAATGATGTAAATCAAACTATATTTCGCGGAATAGGCTAAAAATCAAAATTCTATTTCCAGCATCTACGAGATAAAGGTTCAAAATTCAATTATGATATAAAATATTATCATCATTTTCAGCCATTTTCAAGAAAAATCGGGGTGCGCTACATGGTTTTAGCCATAGAGCCCTCTATACTCATAACTATTTATGGTTCTTTTGCTTATGAAAACAAAATTTCAATTTCGTTACGTAACATTGTTACATAGCCGTTGTATTTAATTGCTAAAACACATTCTAATAGAAGAATATCTTGCGTTAAATTATTAAAATTTCAAAATAATTTCTTGGAAAAGATAAAATATTTCAACATCGAGATTTCATAAAAAAGAAAAAATTCCAAGAAATTATTAAACAAGTTGTAGAGAGATCATTTATTAAAAGAATCTAAAAAGAAATAATTATAAATTTATTCTTTTAAACATGTGTAATAGATTCGATACACCATAGAGTTAATGACCATTTGCACAGTTTACAATTAAGATAACTACGTTCTGATTGGCTCATTACGAGAGTTAATGACGATTCGAAACTTCATTATCTCTGTAGTGTATCTAATATAGTATAATTCAAAATTTCCGTTTAGATTTTGCAAATAGATTTTTCAAAAATTCATAGTATTATTAAAAAAAAGTATATATATATATTTTTCTTTTAAATAAATACTTAAGTGCGGTTTAAAAAATGTAAATAAAAAATACGATAAAAACTAAATGAAAATATTTTTATAGCGCATTAATTTATGAGTGGTATTAGAGATTGACATGCGGTAGGTACTTAATTGCGGCCATTCTATCGGCGTTCTTTGAGACCACCAGAATTTTCAACAAATATTTACAGCATTTTAAAAGAATTCTTTTAAAATGATAAAAGAATTAGCGATGCGCTATTTGGGTAATTTACGAAAAAGATTTCGTATATTCTTATGAATTGGTATGAAATAATTATGGTTTGCAAATTGCAATTGCATTTCTCTTTTGCATTAGACTCATTTTAATATTATTATGAATACTTAATCACTTTCTGACATTCATTTAACTTGAAGTCTTTAAATTTACTTTTATAATTTGTGAAATATTTTCCGCAGTAATTTTTTTCAAAAAATAAAAAAAATTTTTAAAGGATTTCATATTTTGCACCTTCTTCATTCAATTTAAAATGTGAGTGCTACTTAAATGGAGATAACTATCACTAATAATTATTCGTTTATGATTGAGACTACTTCTCATAATACAATTAGCATAATATTAATATTATTATTTTATATTTGTCCACATAATAAAACATATGCTTGAGATGACCCTGTTTTCAATTGAATTAAATAAATAATAATGAAAAAAAAAAAGTCTACAGGTATTTTTTGCTTGCTGGAATTATTTTCTAAATATATAGCATTCAAGCAATTGAATGACCGGCGCAAGTACCTGACTGAAAATTCATACATAATAAAGTTGACAACTCAATAGCATTAGAATAAAACAATACAACATCATAAATTTAAATAAATAAACATTAATTTTTTTTTTTCACCAAAAAAACTTTCACTTCACATGTTTTATAGGTTTAATGAATTTGAACTATACGTTTCTTGTGTGTACCGTGCTCTCTATTTGCAAAAGAATAGATTTTTTTTTTATGAAATATAGAAACAACAAAATCAAAACCAAAACAACAACTTAAAAAAAATAAATCGCAAAACCATAACAAAAACTTCAATTGTTAGTACACCTTCTTTACTTGTTGATACCAAATATGAAGACATAACATATTATTAATAAAATATTTTAATAATAATAACCAATAATAATGGATAAATAGAAAACATAGGTAGAACAAAACATGTTTCTAGAGATTTAAAAAAATAAAAAATAAGCATAAATAATAGGGTGGATCGATTTTTTTTTTCATACATTCTACCATCATTTTTTCTAGTTGCATTTGGTCTCCTGATTAACGTGTTTAAAGGATGTTTTAAATAAATGGGTACTTCGATGTGCTGTAGGTTTGCGAATTTATGAAAATCGCAATATTTGATCGTCTTTTTGAAGCATTCACTACGTTTTCATTAAATGATGTATCATCATAATTCTGATAGAAATATTGATGGTAGTAAATTTTTACAGAAATCGTATGACATATCTGTCAAAAGTTACTATGATGAACATTTCTATCAGTATAGATCATGTTCCACAAACTTTTTCAGCCAGATGTCACAAGTCTCTTTAGGAAAACATAAACTAACTAAAGGACAAAACTTAGGAAAAACCTTACAGACAATGCAAAAATCTCATAACTTTTGAATGAAAAAATTAGTTGTATGATATGTTTTCCTAAAGAGACCAGCGACATTGCGGAAAAAATGTGAACAAAATACATGATCTATTATGATGATAATGAAAACGTATACTTAGTGTATCTCTTGGCCGTTACAAATATTTGTGTTTCTGTTTTATTATACAGATAGCTCAAGTCAATACCTTTCAAATAATATATTGGACACTCGTAGTTTACTACGAAGATCGTAGGTATCCGAATTTGAAATATCGTTTTTTTGATGAAAGTTAAGACTAGATAACTACGAACTTCGTAGTAAACTACGAATGTCCAATATATTATTTGAAAGCTATTGACTTACGCTATCTGTATAATAAAACAGAAACACAATTATTTGTAACGGTCGAGAGATAGAATGGTTCAAACACAGTCAAATATTGCGATTCTTACAACTCGCAGACCTACAGCACATCAAAGATCGCATTTATTTTCAAAATCCTTTCAATACGCTAATCAGGAGACCAAATGCAACTAAATATATACAATGGTATGAAAAAAAAGTTTCGATCCACCCTAATAAATAATATATAAATGTTGAGTGTTTTTGATATATTTGCATTCACTATTTTGGATTGGATAAATCTTATTAAAAACTATACGATATCAAAACAGAAAATCCAATAATAATTGATATTGGAAAATGCGACAGTCACAGCAAATAATTTATTTTATTTATATAAATGTAGCCGCATATGTTGCTGTATTCCATATTCTGTCATAGATTTTGAATTCAAATGTATGCACAATATATAATATTTTTAAATGAATTATCATAATTTAATAATATACTCTAAAAATCGAAAATCGCTTCGATTATAAAGATATAAAATTGAAAAAAAAAATAAATATATTATATATATAATAATAATAAGCAAAATATTACACTAACAAGCTGTCGCGCGTCGTCTAACCGGAAATTTTTCCCACTGCCATAAAAAATAATTATGTTAGATCCATTTTAGTTATTTGGTTCGATTTTTTTCTTCTTCTTTATTCTGTTTGTCTTGTATTTTGACCAAACAGATTTAACAACCGTGATAATACAATTTAATGAGTTAATAGTGTCTTTCCGAAAAGAGAAATTGTAAATTGCAAAACGTCTCTTATTTTTCAATATATATATTTTTTATATATTTTTTTTTTGTTTGTTTGGTCGATGATCATTTCCTTGTGATTAAATTTACAACAAAGTTATTTTCTATATGGCTAATGAGTGACATAAATAATAGCAATAAATTAAATATATCGATGCTAATATATCTGATATAATATTATACTGATATGGATTGGACTCTGTAAGCTGACCGCAACGATTGTTGATGGATTATATATATATATTAAGATAATTTATAGAGACCTCTTATAACATTGACAACTAATCAAAAAAAAAAAAAAAAAAGTTATACCATAAATATATTTAAATATTATTGAGAAAAAGCACATTTCCGTTCTTGTATTCAATGTTTCTATGGGAGTCACACTCACACTTTTTATAAGTGATTAAAATATTGATTGTGTTGTACTGATAAGTCACAGAATTAAGAGGACTTAAAAATAGAAATGACATACCGTGCGTAATAGTATGAAATTCATATTATACATGGGATTCGAAAGGTATTATTTTCAAATTTTCACACGATATACAATCGATACCTTTTTTTATGTCAGGTACAGACTAGTGAGATATTCTAGAATATTGAAAGTAGAGATGCAACGAATAGGAATAGTTGGAACAATTGCTTATAACTTAATGGGTAGCTAACGAACAATATCAGGCAATGTTTTATTTGGATAAAATAAGAACAATTCTTATGAATATCGCATTGTGATCCGACATTTCGTTTAGCAGTTGTGAATTAAAATTTTCCACTATTCGGTTGATTGTTCGGCTAAATATTCAAATTAATGTGCTCACAACTAATTAAAACTAATTATGTCACATAAAATTGATTTCATTAATCCATTTTCTTATTTATTTATGTATTATTAAATATTGATTGAACAAATCCTAAAAGTGTTCAATGTAAAAATTATTATTATTATTATCATTTACTAAATTTATTTTGAAATCAAACATACCGCCGCTACACCACACGAATATAATCAAAATAATTTCCGGTCTGATTTTCAATTAAATTATAAATGAATCGCATCTATTTTGCGCGCGTAAAATATTATTATATATAAATGTTTATTGCATGAATTGTTTGTACAAATGAAATGCTGAATACCTGCAGCTATATTGCTATACATTACAATTAAATTTGCTACTTATTAAACATTTTATTTCTTTCGTCTTATAAAAAAAACAAAAAAAAAAAAAAACACTCCAACAACATCTATTTTAAACATGCTTGTAGGTAAAATGTACAACAAGAGGAAGATATAATAGTTATCACGATTCATCATATAATCTCAATCAATTCAAAATATATATATCTATATAAAATATATATGTTTGTATGTCGTAAGTTAAGCGAGGTATATTTTTTCAATGCGGATTCAATATATAAATATGAGATTGAGGTGCGCAAATTTAGAGATGTGAAAAACTGTAATCTGTATTTAGTTAACATATAACTTTTACCGATAACTACATATATAATTATTGTTTTTAGGCGAGATTAGTAAATTGTAAAAAAAACGTCTTGTTTGATAAAATATTTAATATGAAAACAATCGTTAAAATGAGATCGATTGAAAATATATTTTGTTATATCGATTTGTTGATGATTTGTTTGTGTTTTTTGTTTTGATATTTATCTTCTGTTATGAATTTGTAAGACAAACAAATGTTTGAGATGATTTGTGAGCATTTTTTCAAAAGAAATTAATTGTGAAAGAATTAAATCGAACTGAATGTGGCTCATAAAATAGACTCAAAAGAAATGATTGCTGTGATTGCTTTTTTGTAATTACAGTATAGTCTGTCTAAGTGGAGTCCTCCCATAAGTAATTCAAAAATAAAAAAAATTAAAAAAAAATATGCTGGAAAATGTCTATAGCGCATAAAAAAATGTTCATTTTCTGACTTTTTCATTTTCCTGAGATCTTCTAACTTGCTTTGTGTAACCAATTTCTCCAATTAGTGCGTTATTGATCATCTAAGTGAACCATAATAGAAAAAAAAATTGTTTGCACATTTTGTTTAGCAAACGATTTAAACGTATTCGTGTCAGATTTGAGCCGGTCGATCGAAAAACCAAAAAAAAAAACTCGGTCATGACCAGATTGACAGTTCTGGACGCCAAATTATAAGATTGTTGGCTTCTGAATATTCAATAGAATTATAGAGCTACTCAAGTGGAACAACTTTGCTGAATAGCGTTGAAAGAGATTGAAAAAGTATGTGTTTTTTTTTCAAAATTATTGACTATTACTTCTGAACTATATGATCTGTCTTGGCATATTCAGTAAACTTGTTCCGCTTGAATAGCTTTAAAACTCTTCCGAAGATTCCAAAGTAGTAGCAGTAGTACTTCATATAGTCCTGAAGTTATAGTCAATAATTTTGAAAAAATACGTACTAATGCGCACTTTTTCAATTCTTTTGACTGTAACTTCAGAATTATGTGAATTACTGTTTTGTTATATTCAGTAAACTTGTTCCTCTTGAATAGCTCTACAACTCTTTTGAACATTATACCCGATTAATTAATTATTATATACTGATTAATTTCGAGCTGTTGCCTTGTGCTATTTCTAGAAAACAATATAAAGAGAGATGAAACTTTTGTT
Source organism: Catotricha subobsoleta (assembly GCA_011634745.2). Taxonomy (NCBI): domain Eukaryota; kingdom Metazoa; phylum Arthropoda; class Insecta; order Diptera; family Cecidomyiidae; genus Catotricha; species Catotricha subobsoleta. The sequence continues at coordinate 9,980 of JAABKK020026665.1, read as the reverse complement.
GCGTCAGTAGAATACCATCTGTATATATTGTAAATAAAATAAAATATGTATATATGAACAACACAAAGGTGCCATTTATCTTAAATTGACACAATAAACATATAATTCATTTATGTAAAAGTTTTGTCTTTCTAATTATTTATAAATTTTAATTATTCAAAAAAAAAAAAAAAACAAGTCTATAAATAGATAATTACAAATAATGTAATGGAAATATTTTACATAATATTGAGATATTGAGATATTGAGTGTTCTTTAGTTTATCATATACTTAAGTAATTCATAATTTTACGTAAATTAGTCATCTGAAATTATCATTTCTAATTTGATGTTAAGTGAATCATATAAAATTAAATATCTATAAACTTAAAAGTCTGTCGAAAAACATGTTATTGAAATGACGATCTGAGCAAATATTAGCATTTGAATGAAATTGACTAAAGATATTTGCAAATTAACATGCTTTATGAAATGTCATTTCAATAACATTGAATAATGTGTCATATTTTCTCAATAGTAATGTGCAGTTTTTTTTTTCCTTAAGATTTTGAAATGTATTGAGAAGAAAAAAAAAATTAATAAATATTTTATCTTAATTAACATGACATTTAATTTTGATCATTTCGAATTCCTATTTTTTTTCCTCTCTAATCGTGATGCAATTTTTTTTTTTATATATGGAAATTTGAGATGCATCGTAATGAATGTCGTAGTGAAAGTCAATTAATGCTTTATGAAATAAGAATATCAGTTTTTTTTTCTTCTGATACCTTGTAATATGAAAAAAACACTTTAAATATAAAATGTTTGATCGACGAAAATATTAAAAATGATTAAAACTCACGTCACGGCTGTACTGGCCCGCCTACTGTGGCTTACGCTCAAGTCTGATTGACGATGACTTTTACTATGTCTATACCTTGTCACCAATAAGCCTTTGCAACTCGAAAATTTCTTTTAGGGCACTTTTTGCACCTTTTTTTCCTACACTATTTATCAATTTTAAGACAATTTTTTATTTTTTTTACTTAAAAATTAGTGCATGCCTGACAATCTATTGTCAGGATGTCTATTAAACAAATGAACGGTTTAGATGATGTGGTGGACATCCCGAAAGTACCTATTAAGCTAAGTCAGGATGCCCCTATTTAGAAAAAAAAAATTGTCAGCCTTACATCACCTAATAGTACTCTTAGAAAATCCACCGCTTCATCTAAACAATTTATTTCTCCAATAGATAATCCTCTGACAATATTGTCAGGCTGGTGTCACAAACACTAAAGATTATAAAACACTCGATAATTATAATTATTTCAGCCAATTAATAGTAAACATTAAACACATAGTTTCTCATCATTATTATTAAAATTACAAAAATGTTTAAATTGTCAACATTTTCAAAATTCATATTACAAAAAAGTAGCAAAAATCCACTTATATGAAAATGGAAGTTAATGTATTTCATGACTAAACACAAACAAATAAAACAAAAAAATAAACCTCTATCATCGTCTGGTATCCAGAGAGCACCAAGTCACCGCATATAAAATAACTTTAATGGGTCCATTAATTAATTGTATACATATATTTTCTCTCTGTGCAGCTTGTCTCAGTCTAGAATTAGTCTATATATATATTAAAAAAAAAATACTTTATGGTATTACAATAAATAGTTTTGATATAAATATGAAAATATGTATCTTTATATTCACAAATATTTTATTTTATAATGTTGTTGGAATGGAAGTACCGGAATGCCAATACAAATAATATCCAAAGCATAAATTACAAATAAAATTATAACGTAATATCAAAATTTTACTTTCAATTATTGAATATAATAAATTCTGTTTCGATTTTATTTATTTATGTTTTTTATTTTAGCTTTTTGTAACGATTGTAATTTAATGCCAAACCTACCTTTTTTTTTTGCATTGCTCTATCACTGACTATTATAGCTTATAACTGTGTGTTATTTATTTCTATTTGTAAATAATATTTTTGCAGTTAAAACCAAATGCTTCATTCAAATATATATCAATTTAGCATTTTGTTATAAATTATAAATAAATGTGTTTGCTCGTTATTTGTATTGTCAGTTTATGTATAGTTACGATGATGGGAAAAAAAATCATATATAAAATAAATATTAAAATCAAAAGTGATCGGACAGGTTCTTGATTTAAGTCATTTTTTAAAAGTAGGTGGTTATGCGTTGTGTTTCAGTTTATACAATAAAACAAAAAAACATGGTTTTTTATGTTGTTCGGTTTTATGTAAGCTTAAGCAGGGTTAATGTACCTTCTAAGTTGATTGCTGTCTGACTGTCTCAAATAAACATTCACAGTAATACGCTATTTAATCCTTTTTTTTATTATTATGCACTACATGTTAAACATGAAGTGCATTTTATATAGATTTGATTTTTTTTTGTAAAAATTTGAAATTTTCTAAATTTTCTAATGATTTGCTCAAGGCTCAACTTTTTTTGTTTTTTTTTGAAGTAATTTTCTTTTAATAATTTAAAATTAAAATAGCTTTTCAAACGATTTTCTAAAAAAAAATTCTTTATGCAATGAAATTTTCTAATTATTTTCATTTAGCAAATTTTCAATTCCAAATGGCATTTAAAGAAATTTGCTATAAAAACGAAAATTTTATTAAAAATGCATTATTCCAATTTGAGAAAATTATTCCAAATAGAAATTGTGTACACAGTAACCTAATGTTTTAATTCTTAAAATGAAAAAAAAAACAAAACAAGAAGAAATAATTTAATGAATAGAATAACTTGGCACGCAATTTCATATTATCATTTTTGTTTTTTTTTTAACTTTCCGGTTTAAGTATACGACGTACACGTATTTTTCAATATTGCAAACATAATTTTAATTGAGGTATGCGTGTTAATTATTTAATACCAGTTTAATTGCAATTCCTTCTCAAATAACAAACATATATATTTGCATTACAAATACACTGTAATTTTATAATAACAAATGTAATGCAATATACCTTCATTCTGGGGGGCGGTAAATGTATTGTTTCTTATACATTTAATTTCATTTTTTTTTCTCTTTTTTAACGAGTGCTACCTACTTCCATTTTTTCTTTTATGTAATAAATAAACAAAAACATACAAAAGAAAAAAACTATGCAAATATTCAATACGCAAGTAAGAATGTTGGTCATAATTACCTAAAAATGAAAAATGGAAAAAAAAAATAAAAGCAAAATAATTAAAATTGATTAAATCGCTATTTAAAAAAATAATATATTGTTAATTATTCGATGTAATAATAGTTGATAATTATAAACATGTTCCGCTTCTCATCAATTTTTATATATCCGTTTTCGATGCACTCTTTAACAATATTTGAATGCATATGAAATTGACTCAAACTGAAATTGTGTATACATATTTTGTTTGGTTGGAAATATGGCTGTAATTGGGATATTTTATTACTAGAATCAATGCTATTCATAGATTTCTAACTGTTCACAATTTTTTTTTCTTTTTTATTTAACAATGATATTTAAATTATGGTTAAAAGCAATAAATAGAAAACATCACATACGCTTTCACTTAATTTCACAAGTACTATAAAATGTTGTACTGTTTGAGATGCGTTCATACTGTAAACTGATTCGATGCCCAGAAACAACTTGATGGTTTCAACTGATTTTCAAAGACTGTCCCGAAAAATCTCAATTACCCTTTTTTGTTGGAATAATAAAATCTTTTTTTATATGATTCGCGTACTCCTGGCGTTCGTCATTGCTTTTAAGTAGTAATTATTTTTTTGATATTTTTCTCTTAACAATAAGTAAAATGACACCGCATATAGAAACAAATATTATTAAATAATATATAATTATTTAGAAAAAAACCAAAAAAAAAAAAAGGAATAAGTCATTTTTCTGCTTTATTTTTTTTCCTGGTAATTACTATTTATTGTATATTTTGTATCATAAATACAACGACAAATGTTATTTTCTCAGGGAATAAAACAAAATAATCATATGATGAAAACCGAACAGAGCTTCATTATATTGATAAGATTTTGTTTTATTCTCCCTAGGGATGTCAATAAAGGACGTCCTTGGTGGGCTTTGGAATAGGACGTAAAAACCGAACGAGAGGAAGGAAAATGTCCGGTATGGGGGGTGGGGGTTTCGAAAAATGCATGATTTTTGCGGACGCCTTTTATGAACGGCCCCTTAATAGAAAGTTAATGGAGGATTCCAAAATAAATTAGAGCTTAATCAAAGTGTTCCCGATATTGATTAAATGTGCGTTAACGTTTGAATTATTATTAGATGTGAAATTAAACTTAATTTATTTCGTATAAAAAAAGAATTTGAAACACGATTATATTGATTTTGTAAGTTATTGCATAAATTTGCTTTAAACTTGCAATTAAATATAAATTGTTGCAATTAAATAAATTTGTAAAAATGTCAAACCATGTCCCAGTTCATTTATTACGCATGCATAAAATGCATTAAGCAAATTTTTTATGGACTCCGGGTTTTACTGTTCCAATGACAGAATACATATTTATAAATATCACAATACTTCCTAATTTCTTTTAATATAGGAAGTAATTTTACCTATTTAAAATAATACGAAATGTTTCATATCAATATTACCCTTCGACGTAACATTAGATATAACACTTGAAATAATTCAAATTCGAAAATATTAATAATTATCTGTAATTATATATTCTTCGATTTTATTTTTTTTGTTATGAATGTATTATTTATCCACTTGCATATATGCATAGGACCTGCTTAGACTGTATTAGATAATTCAAAACTAATTTTAATTGAATAGCCAATATATGTGTGTACTGATCAATCGGCCCTATATTAGTTTTCTATTTATCATTTAACCTTAAGATATAAGGGAATTTCGATTTTTTGAATTATTTTATTTTAATTTTAATTTTACTTCATTTTTGAAAAATATGAAGTACTCGTATAGGGATCGTGATTTTATTTTCTTATTTTTTTTTTTTGGTTCACTTTCTTTTGGTTTTTTCTCAGGACTGGGTGGACGGATTTTGATGATTGACCTACTGTTAGACGCAGAATCAAAATTGTGTTTTGGTTTTGATCAGATTAAGTTTCAGTTCGAAATTTCGAAAAAAAAATGTTTTCGAAAATGGTCGAGAAATTAGTTTTCTCAAATTTTTGACCCGAAAAACCAAATTAATTAAAAATTAAAATACATATGCAATATACACATATGTGCCATAATTTCTGCATTCAATGGTGGCTCAATCATCAAAATCCGTCCAGCCAATCCTGAGCAAAGTATACCCTGAAAATGAATAATTTTTTGATTTTTTTTTTTATGACAGCAGCCTCCCTCAAAATTGATTTGATCAAGAAACTTTCTATAGACGAAATGTGCACAACTGAAAATAATTATAATTTGCATTTATACATTTTTGATTTTGTGGAATTTTTCATCGTATTTCATTGAATTTGTAAAATAAAAATTTACAATAAAAGTAATTTTTTTATTTTTAGTTTTTGAACCGATAAACTAAATTGATCAAAATCAATGGAAAATTAGTAAAAATAATTCTTAGAACTTTACTAAAACGCATACGCCAATTAAACGTTATACATTTTGATCGATAAACACAACAGGAATTTAGAAAGTACATACAGGCATAATATATTGGAATTGCACTTTCACCATAACTTTTTTTTTTCTTAAAGAAAAAGATTTGGTTACATATGAAAGGGAATAATTATAGGATTCTTTAAGCTTATTGTGATTGTGGTCGCATAAAAAACGATTTCAACATCAATATTCGATTGGCAACATGAGCAACGGTTAGAGAATGGGATATGAAAAAGTAAAATGCATTTTTAACAATTAAGTAATCAATTTAATTTTATGTATCATGTATTTGAAATGTGTGATAAATATATGTATAACAGGCAACAAGTCATTTAATTTTTGTTTCGCAATATTTAGTGCACGGATATTGATCACATGGTACACCCAGAATCTCTGCCACTCTTGAATATTTATAGGTTTTATAGTTTCTATTCGTTCATTTAATTCAATGGAAATCAAAAAATATTTGAGAGGTTGCAACGCTTATTTGAATCTTATGCACCAAAACTACTCCAGATCGACTTCAAAACCTTTCTATTCTCAACAGCAGGGAGAAAATGAACAAAAGTCCGTAAAAACTTTGAAAATAAAAAGCTTAACATAT
>JAABKK020026655.1:0-16734 GCA_011634745.2 Catotricha subobsoleta | reverse complement strand
CAAAAGGTTGGCTTTTTATTTTGCTTTAATAAAAAATACGAACGCATAAGGGCCACATTTGACCGTTTGCCAGGGGCTCCAGCAAGCAAAGCAATAAGATAATATGTTACAAACAAAAAACTTGATTAAAAATTGAATTGACAAATTTTTATTATTCTATCATTTGATAAACTTTAATTCAAAATACAGTGCCGATCTAGCCTAAAATTAAAAATAATCGAGATTTTAACAATTTCTGATTGAAAAATGAATGATTCTATTTCTATCAGGGATGAAAAACTGCAATTTTATTTTTAAAAAAGTCATGACATTTGATAAATTTGATTTAAATCAGATTTTTTTGATATTAATCAACATTTTGTCGTAAACTAAATTAATTAGAAACTGCAATAAAGAATGGCGAATGATAAGAACCATCTAATATTGACAAATAGAATTAAAAATATTTTCGAAAAATTCAATTTATTCCGGTGCATCTCAGTTGATTAATTCCCAGTTCAACATTTTCCACTTGGTCACAAAAAAGTTCCCAGTTCATCAAAGTCCCAATTGATCAATATCCCACTTGAACACTTCCCAGTTGATCAAAGTCCCATTTGATCAATTCCCAGTTGAACACTCCCAACTGATCAAAGTCTCAGTTGATCAATTCCCAGTTGATCAATTCTCAGTTGAACATTTCTCAGTTGATCAAATCCCAGTTGATCAAAGTCTCAGTTGATCAATTCTCAGTTGATCAAGTCCCAGTTGATCAGTTCCCAGTTGATCAAAGTCCCAAATGGTCAATTCCCAGATGATCAATTCCCAGTTGAACATTTCTCAGTTAATCAATTCCCAGTTGATCAAAGTCCCAATTGATCAATATAACACTTGAACGTTTCCAAGTTGAACAGTTGGTCAAGTCTCAGTTGATCAATTCCATTGCATTAAACGATCTTTGCTACCTCAGAGTAACATTATGCCTTTTTTCAAAAAATTACAGAACCATTTGCTTATTAAACGATCTTTGCCTACTCAGAGTAACATTATGACTTTTTCAAAAAATTACAGAAACGATTTGCTTATTAAACGATCTTTGCTACCTCAGAGTAACATTATGCCTTTTTCAAAAAATTACAGCAACGATTTTCTTATTAAACGATCTTTGTTACCTCAGAATAACATTATGCATACAAAGCATATCTTTCTTTGGAACAAAAAAAAAATGATCAACTGGGAATTGATCAACTGGGAAATGTTCATCTGGGAATTGATCAACTAGGAAAATGTTCAACTGAGAAATGTTCAACTGGGAATTGGTCAACTTAGAACTGATCAACTGGGAAAATGTTCAACTGGGAATTGATCAACTGAGAAATGTTCAACTGGGAATTGATCAACTGAGAATTGATCAACTGGGAATAGATCAACTGGTAAAAAGTTCAACTGGGAATTGATCAACTGAGAAATGTTCAAATGGGAAAATGATCAACTGAGAAATGTTCAACTGAGAAATGTTCAACTGAGAATTGATCAACTGGGACTTTGATCAACTGGGACAAAATCATGTTCAACTGGGAATTGATCAACTGAATTGTACTCATTTATTCCGAAGAATAATAAAATCATTAATTCAAATTTAAAAAAAATAGCAGAAAGTTATGTTTATGCAATTTTGAAGTACTTGTCCAAGTTAATATTAAATAATTAAAAACTGAAAACAAAAAAAAATATTTTTGTCAAAAATTAATGGTAAAAATGAAAATGACAATAGAGTACGCCGAAAAAAAATAAAATGCATTTTTTATTTAATTCTCTGTTAAATGATGTTAAACTAAGTATTCAAAGTGTTTTCAGAATGGAGAAATATGATCTAATTAAAGAGATATTCCATTTAGAAACACGCAATTTTCGGCAATTTTGCAAGATTTTTCTAACAACCAGAGTTGGCTGCGAGTTCCAAAACCTGACATGCGTGTATTATATGAATGCATGCATTCTTATGTAAATCTGTGCCATCATATAAAGTCTATTTTGAGAATAGAAATAGAATATAGATAGAAGGACATTATAACAGTTTCTCAGTACAAAATATCGCATGCGAGCTGATTTGAAAAATGTGTGCAAAACTTTGTCGTTGATTGTACCATTACACACACGCACTGCAGTTTTGTATGCTAGTGTGTGTAATAATACAATCAACGACAACGTTTTGCCCACATTTTTCAAATCTGCTCGCATACGATTTCAACTGTTATAATGTCCTTCTATCTATATTCTATTTCTATTATATTGAGAAATATTTTGAAAATTTGATTAAATTTGAACATGCTATAATAAGAAAACCATTTTGGCGCGAAAATATCGAATTCAAAATTGAGCTATAATTAAATTAAATAAATATGAAATTTAATGTTGTATTCCAATCACCTTTCTTTTCTACATAACAGAATAATTTGGTCGGCGTAGTCTATATTGACAACAGCTTTTTGTTCAAAAAAGTAAATATTTATTTTAAAATTTATGCAACACAAGTATTTCGACGTTAATTCGTCACAAAAAAGAATTTCTCAACAGTTCTTTAATTATAATTTAAAAAAAAAATGATTTTATTATTTTCTTAATTGTTTTTCATCTGTACAGCTAGGGAGGAGGACCCTTATGATTTATTTTTAACTACATTTCATAAGATTTTATGACGTTATGAGCAAACATTTTTGTTTTAAACATGCCTCCTTATCATACTATAGAATTTGTGTAGTTCATACACTCGTATAACATGAAGCCTATTTGATGTTTATATACGAGTATATATATATGAATATTTATATATTTTTTTTTTTCAAATACGTTATACTATTTATCGGGGATGGCAGTAATTAAAATGCTGTAATTTAAACCTGTATTTTAATTAAATTTTTCAACAAATGGATTTTCAACAAATGTATTTTCAAAAGTAATTTGTAATTGAAAATACAAACCTTTTTAAAATATACAAAATACAAATGAAAATACTTTTTATAAACTATAAATAACTATAAATTCGAATATTTGTATTTATTGCGAAATAAATTAAAATACGACTGCGATATTGTATTGTTTGGAATTTATTACCAAAGAATTTTTAAAATAGTTGACGTATTATAAATATTTTGTTGAAAAACATCTTACGATTGTCTTTAGAACATAAGCTTTGCAAACAGTTCTAATTTTCATAATACAGCTATATCAAATTTTTTTTAAACATTGTTCCAGGAATTGATTTGTTTTTTTTTTTTTGATCAACTTTATAAACTATACGTTTGTAAAAACAGTGTTTTTAAAATATAATTCAGTACTGTCATCATCAGCTCCAGTAGAGTGAATCTTTTCATTTGCAGGCATTTACACGCAATTATATAGGCATTGAATCTATTAAATTGAATTGAATTATAATTGAAAATACCGTATTTTATACGATATTTTGTAAAAAAATACCTTTATTTTAAAAAAATTGTAAAGGGTATTTTAAAAATAATGTATTTTGTATTTGAAATACAATATTTTCAAATGTAATTTGTACTTGTATTTCAAATACCAGAAAAAAGTATTTCTGCTATCCCTGCTATTTATACAATTGTTTTCACAATTGAAGCAATAATTTGTGTGTTATCCTATTTTATTAAAATAATATATTTTCAATGTTTTGGATTAATACTTTTTAATACATTTTATGGGAATGTGGCGATAGCTACTAAGTTTTAGCACAGAGTTTCTAGGTATCGTGCAAATCTGAATCTTTAGGACTTGAACAAAATTATCACTAAAAAATTAGTAACTATCGTTATAATAATGTTAACATTAATAAAAAGTAGTAAACGGAAGACAACCACAAATCTTTATTAAAAAAAAATCTTTAAAACTTAAACTTCATTTTGATAAAAAAAAAATAAAATAAAAAATAAAAAATATAATAAGGCATTGCTTTTGTATAACGTTTATCCAACTATGAGAGCGACTTTGTCAATAGAATAAATCATTTTGGGATTTGATGAGCTGTGAATTGACCATGAATGTAAAACAATTGGTAGATTTTTCGTTATGGCTTAAAAAAATAGAGCTGCGTGAAAAATAGACTACCTAAAAAAAGGGGAATCACCAGGTTGTGTTTGTGTATTGTGTGAAGAATTATGCGTGTACCGTACTACACATACCAGGGGATGCATAATGATTCCTGAACCCTGAATACTGAGCGGCTAGTCCCACTCAACCACTTCCCATCCATCCAACCATTGCTTTCGTAATTTTTTTCCCCTATAAAAATAAAGTTGTGTACCAATCAATCCATTGGTAGCTTGTTTTTTTTTTCTTCCAAGAATATTCGTTCTTTAGAATGAATTAATTCTATTTTTCGAAAATCTCTCAATTTATATGAATAATGCACTAAAAACTTTTTAATAATATTTTATTGCCTAGAATTTTTCACCAAATGAATAAAATCTCTGCAATGCATCAGTTGTAAATCAAACCGCTGCCGCATGCATTTACTGCCACATCAGAAGTCATAATTTATGTGATGAAAAATTGCGACATTTATAAGAAAATATGCTACCAATAGTAATAATAATAATAATATATTAAATAGTATATTAAATTATATTTATATTGTACATTTGCAACTACGTAAAAATATAAATTGAATGATTTAACCGACAAACTCATTACTTAAATAGTAAATTATTATCTGCATAATTATTTTTTTCGATCTTATTATAAATCATTAAATGTAGTTACTTTACGCCTTCTGTCAATCTCATTTTTACGAATTTATAAATTTTATTTCATTTATGTATCGATATTCGTATGCGTATAAAACTTATCAAACGTCATCGGACAATCATCTTCTTACAATCATCATTACTTTAATTTAAATGAAGTAGTTTATTGACGATTTAAGAAGTTCAAATAAGGTTTACAGAATTAGTATAAATATGTAAATGTTAGAGTATATAGTATATAGTACAAGAGCAAGTCTCGAGATTCTCATTATCGAAACTTCATATATGATTGAAATTTTAATCTCATGATAGTAGTAAGTACTGTGTAAACTGTAAGGACAATCCCATAAGAGTAAATCACAAGAAAACAAAATATAGATTGATCAAATAATTGAGTACATACACTAATTCTTGAAATTATATAACGAAATCATATAAAAATAAAAAAAAGTAAAAAAAAATTTTGAATGCCAAAAAAAAGCAACAATACATAATATTGTCAATAGAATTTAAATAAAATCATATTTCATATATTTAAATATATTCAAGTCACAATTTAATCTTCATATGAATGAACTCGAATTTAAACTTCTTTTTTTTTGTAACAATCATATCATATGGGCAAAAAGGAAAAATTCTAAACTATTTCATGAGTTAATAGAGACATTTCGCAAATGACGTAACCGTAAACCGTAAACTTAAACGTAATCATGAGAATCTCACGTTTACGACTTTACGTATATGGTTTATGGTCTAATATAAAATTAAAGTTGTGTTAAATATCGATTCTCATCACTTTGTAAAGAAAAAGATGTTATTAAAGCAATACTACTCTTTTTATCTTCTGAAAACCATTTTTCTTATGATTCTTATACAACAAAAAATGATCAATAACTTCTTAAGGATATAGGTTTGAAAGAAGTGATGTATAAAAGAAATGCTGTTATTTCAAAAGTAGAAAAGGAGTATACAAGATTTTTATTGCATTTTGTTTTCTGGTAGTTTTAGCACTCTTGTAACGTGCCCAACGGTACCCTAGTGAAAAAAAAATGTGATACCCTGGAATGGTATGAAATTCATACCATAAAAAGGTATGAGAAGGTAGGTATATATTGGAACATTCATACCATAAGTTATACCTGAATATAGTATTAAAAATTTAATACCATATCTATACCATAATTATGGTAGTATGAACGTTCCAATATATACCTACCTTCTCATACCTTTTTATGGTATGAATTTTATACCATTGCAGACGCTTTGGTATATACCCCTATTATATTTTTCGATTTTTCACTTTGAAAATATGGTTTTGAAACGGTTTCACAAACGGTTTCTGAAACCGTTCTTGAAACCATTTTAGAAACCTTTTTTAAACAAAAATCTGAAATCATTTCGGCTTAAGGCGGGTTCGCACACGGCGGCAAGTAGTTGGACTATTTTGAGTGTTTAGGTTTGTAGGAAGAAGAGGAAATAGTATGTTTTTTCAGTTCCTCAAAAGTCGGCTAGGGGACAGCGCGAAATTTTTCGCGGTTTTTAAAGTTATTGGAAAGTAGAGACTATTTTTTTTTTAGTTCATACCGTTTGGAAGTGAGGACTTTTTTTTGGCGACAAAGTTTATCTTGCACACTAGTTAATTTTGTCTAGAAACAGCACTGTATTTGTGTTTATATACAAATTTTTATGCTCTTTCATTTTGTTTCAAGAAATTCAATAATATATTGAATGCTATGCACGAAATTATAAGTCGCTGAATAGATATTCATCATGACATAAACCTTATATATAAATACCATCATTTAATCATATATATATATATGCAATTTAAAAATAGTGGATACCGATTTTATAAAATATTAATATTAATAATGATAATGTTTTCTGCAGAATATCAGATAGAAATAAACACAAACATTTCCGTACAATAAATATAGTTTTATAGCATTTTAAAAACGATCCGTATATTGATTTTATTTACTGTTTGTAAGAAAACAAAATATAATTTATAATATCGATAAAATTATTATTTTGGCAAAGTTGTTTTAGTTACGATGTATATCTGAAAATAGTTTGATTTATAACGTTGCATACATTTTGAATAAATGATGTAATCGCAATAAACAATAATATATTGTATTTATAATTAAGTATCGAAAATAAATATTAAATAAGATTACAAAGCAATTATTTTATGATAGATAATTTTTCTAAGTCGCCTATAAATATATTTGATTGTGATTAATTGAAAGTTATTTCATTTAATTATTTGTAATATTACTTATTGAGCAATTCAGATCGACTTTATAATTCACAAATGATTATAAATAATAATAAGATAATTATCGGCATAAAATTCAACTGATTAGATTCCATTCAGAATGTGTGTACAGACATTAAATAGAAAAGGGACTGTGTGATTTTGGATATTTAGAAAACTTTCTATTTTATGTTTACTATATGTGACACATGGTCTAAATATGATTCTCATTAATTTATATTATCTATTTCTACATAAATTCTAACTAAGAGAGATTATAACGAAGTATATATTCGTGTTGCAAATGGAAATGTTTCAATTAAATGACAGAAATTATCCATTTACTTGTCCTCATATTTGATTAATTGTTAATGAACTGATTTCATATTATATATATATATATATATACACTGCCGTCAGAAAGTTTGAGACCAAAAAGCAAAATTATTTTTTTTTACAAAAATTAACACTATTTCTATTTGAGTTTGAGACCATTTGCAAAATTTTCGTTTTTTTCCCAAAATTAACGCTATTTCTATGCGAAAACTGAACTTTTTTTATGTGTTTTTTCCAAAATAATTGTTTGAAAATAAAATAAATAAATTTCGTATAGAAATAGTGTTAAATTTGTGAAAAAAACAAAAATTTTGCATTTTGGTCTCAAATTTTCTGACGGCACTGTATATGTACGCATTTCGATTATAGCTATTCAGCATAATGATGGTCGATTGGACTCCAATATTGAGCCAGAACAATCTTAGTTCTGATTGAATAATACATCTTTAATTTAATATTGAATGTGCTAAGTAGCAGGATAAAACGTTAATAGACAAAAGCCTAATGCAATGATAACATAATACAATTGAAAATATTTAAACAAAAGAAGATAATGAAATAATCGAATTTAATGGATAAATATGAAATGAATCGCTTTCTGTATTTTTACATTACAAAAAACAGAAAAAAAAAGAAAAAGATGAAATAAATAATATCTTTCATCATGAAATGAAAATATAAATTCATCAAAAAATTACAAATCAAACATAAATCTCCTCTTACGACATTCTCCTTGACAACACATAACAATAATTATTATTATAAAATACCAACAGCCTACGACTTCGTTTACGATAAAATTTATAAATTGTCGCATTATTGTTTTATTTACTATAAAAGCATTTATTTAATTTTCGAAAACTTTTCATTCGTCGTTCATTTCTGTGAAATTTGTGTGAAATTTGTGTGATTGCATTTACCAAAACCGCAAACATTTTTGAATAGAAAGTCATTTATCATTTGTACTGGAGGTTTTGTATACAATTATAATCCCATTAAAATTATAGCAATTAATAACTTTTTATGGTTAGTACCAAATTATTTGAATTTTTTTGTTTTGTTCAATTTGAAAATGGTTTCTATTAAGTTGTCACACAAATGCAAAATAGAAAATTATGGTATTGCTAGATTTATTGAAAATGAAACGTCATTTTATTTTTAAAATATCAACAATATATGTCCTATTTTAAATTGAACACAACATAATCAAACAACCAGCATCCATTGTCGGAAGGTAAGTTTAATTTTCTTTTAATAAAATTATTTATTTATCAAAGCAAAGTTCTACAGTAAGTAAATAAATACATAGATTCTAATCAATTTATTAAATATATGTATAATTAATGTTGAATGTTCTAACTTACATTTTTCTGTCATAGATTTAAATTTTATTTTTGAAATCGGTTTCGTTGGCACGATAGAAATTTATTTACAATGGTTACTATTTTACGTTAATTTACAATTATTGATTAAACATAAAGTATTTGCAAAATTATTTAATTAATGCAGTTAAACATATATTATGCCGTGGCGTGTATGTATATGCAATTTATTATGAAATATTATTCAAATTGATAAGCCTAGTAGCGATTTATTTGCTATAATTGTATAAATATTATTATTTGTCTTTATCTACCAATAAGAGTTATGTTTATTTAACGTGATGTTATTTAATGTTACCTATATATTCATAATGTGTAATTCTTCAATTTACTAGAATTTATATTGTTGACAATTCAAAATATATTGCAGATATTCTAAATTTACAATATATTTGATAATTAAACATTATGCATGCATTTAACAATGCATTGATATATATTTTTAAGTCAATATTTCATTAATTTCAAATACTATAAAGCATCTATGAACTTTCATTGGAATGCATTCAAATACTGAGTATTTAAAATGTGAAAATTAAAATTAACGCGACCTATATATAGCAAATAATTCGCATGAAACGATAAATCAATGAATCATTTTGCAAAATATTTTGTTTTAAACACAACTTACAATTAAATGAGCTACATAATATCTGAGTTTACAGATGGAAAATTAAGTGCATAACAATATATTAGAATGGTTATAGGTATAAATTTATATAAAAGTTTATAGATATTATTACAATTTAGAACACTGTCTAGAATTCATTTTTATTATTATTATTATTATTATTATTATTATTATTACGGTTGCTATTACTATTACGGTTGCTGAGTTAATAATAAATTATTTTGACTTATAAAAATCATATAAAAATTATAGCAACTAATCATATGAATAAAGGGCAATATATTTAGAATTCTATATACTTTATATATAAATTATCTATAAAATAATATATAGTGACCATATGGAGACTTCTAAACATATATTTGAGTATGTTGGGCGATGAATCAGTCGTCTGTACAAGTAATTTCGAATTCTAGTACACGCTTCAGGGCAGATGTATAGCTTAACGATAAATTTACGAATACTTGTTATGCTTGCAAGCAATGATCTTCTATATTATGTGTATTATATTGAATATGATTCTGTTCATAAAAATAATATAACATTCTAATATAGTTTGTTGATGACTGCGGTATATTGGAAATAAATTATAAAACCATAAAAAATATATATTATTTATATCATTTTTATTAGTATTTTTTCATTTGCTGTATTTATTTTATATAATATTTCTTTTCAAAAGTTTACATAAACGTTGATTTTCATATTGATTAGGTATTGCTAATCCAACTATAGATATTGGTTATATTCCTATTGTGCATTTATAATTAAATATATGTGATATCGTTATGCATACAAATTTAATCCATTATCAAATATTAAGTGTATGATTGTTTGCCATGTATTGGTCTGCCACAATGAGGAACTCGATCTTAGCTGTTCGATCCTTAGTGCTAACCTGCAGTCGGACGCCTTTAATTTTAATTCCACTGTGTATGTGTATAAATTTATATCACAACTATAAGAAAAAGAATTAAACAATATATTTTATGGTAGTTTTATTCACAAAAGTTCTATAAATAATATTTTGATTTGGAGTTACTTAAATACTATTCTTACTGATAACAGCAGGATATGATCTTAGATTTTTATTTTTAGATATTGATTTAATTGTGTAATTAAAAAGTCGTGATTTGTTTGTTTTTTGTTCTTTTTTTTAAAAGAGAAAGAAGCAGCATAGAAATTTAGGATTTCCAAAGTAACATTTTTACATCAACATATAGGATAGGTACTTCTAATTCGTTGAGATAAATACTTTTCATTCCTGTTTAACGTAAAAATTTTGCATAATCCGAATATTTTAAATTCTTATACGAAAACAATTGTATTTAATTTTTCTGACTAAAAAAAATATAGTAAAGTTTTAAGGAAAATCTTTGTAAATATAAATATAAACGCTTACCTTAACTAACCTTATACTCTTATTTATTTTTTAGCATGTACCATACCTATGACCAATGGTTTGCATGGATGGTTTTCAAATAATTATTAAATTTTATATAAATACAGTTTTCTATATCATTTTAAGTAAATTTCTTTTTTAGCTCGAACAAAGAATATATGACGAGCAACTGTAAATATGTAAATATTAAATTCTATTTTACACTTCATTTAAGCAAAAAAAAAAAATATAGGGATCGATTTTTTTTTCTCGCTTTCATTTTGCTTTTTCTCAGGATTGAATGGAGGGATTTTGATGATTGACCCACCGTGTGACACCTGCGGTGAATTGTAGTCATTTAAATGGAATTGGCAGCTTGTTACTTCATTTTTGGAAAAAATGTATTGGTTTCGTAATTTTTTTTATTCTTATGATTAAGTTGATTGTTAATTGTCCATCTCATGTTCATCTCAAGGAAAAATAAATGTAGGTGTCGTGATTTTATAATTATTCACCATTGGAAAAAATTTGAATATTGTTTAGTTTTCTATTATCTATGATTGCTTTTATTTACTTTTCGTCTATATTATTATGTATTATTGTTATATTTGGAAAGGGTTCCATCCAAAGCAAGAGACAATCTTTGGTAATACATACAATATTTTTTCTATGCAATATACTGAATTACTATTTTATCTTTGATAAAACCTAATAATAATGAAAGCGGATTTTAATTATTTTAATTTTAAAGCACTTGATCTAGGCATTTTTATATTTGAATAAATTTTCTCATATTAATTCTAATTTTCAAATGTTTTCTAATCGTTCATCATGTGTACAAAAATCATTCACTCGCTATTATTTTTCGCTAAAAGCAACATAAAATAATTATTTATTGTCATTGAAGCAAGAAACTCATTTATATCACCAAAACAACCCTCAAAATATATTTTTGGATGTATGATATATCAACTTCAACACATACTTAGAAATATTACGCATTTAACAATTTAATGCGTATTTTTCGTTGAATTTATGAGGGAAGGAGGTGCGCTCTACTCTACGTATGAGTATAGCAAGCATATTGGGAGTATCAATTAAAATGTCAAAACATGTATTTGTCACTTGTAACGTGTTTTTCCTATTCTATTAATTGACTAAAATATCTCAAAAAAGTATCCACAATTATGAACTACTTAATTAACATTATATGAGACTATTAGAATCAAAAACCGTTTATTCCATTTGCGTTGACAAACGATTTTGTCCCATATCGCTCTATACAATTAGGATCAAAATCGCCTGCCAGCGCAAATGGAATAAACGGTTTTTGATTCTAATAGTCTCATATGATTGTAGTGTGTGGTGATTGATATAAATAAACTTATGATATCTGAAAAACTATAAATAACGCGTTAAAATATTTTAATACCTTTAACTGAGTCTGGGAAATATCAAGGATATTTTTTTATGAAAACATCTCACTGATCAGGAGAAATAATTATGATTTTAGCTTAATTAAACGAAGCTTCTGTAATAAAAAATTTCGTAGTATAAGTTGTATTTGATTAGAAACGCATTACTACGATGGA
Source organism: Catotricha subobsoleta (assembly GCA_011634745.2). Lineage (NCBI taxonomy): Eukaryota > Metazoa > Arthropoda > Insecta > Diptera > Cecidomyiidae > Catotricha > Catotricha subobsoleta. The sequence continues at coordinate 4,416 of JAABKK020026655.1, read as the reverse complement.
AACTTTTTCGCTGAATATATTTTTCGTTTAGTCTGATCAGCACTTAACTATCAGGTTGAACTGTATATTATAGTATTATTTAGTAAATACTTAACACTCTAATGAAAGAAAAGTACATGCCATGGCCTTTGCATACTGGTTAATATTGAATTACCATAATATTTATAGACATTTTATAATTTATTTCATCTCAAGGGAACATAAATGTAGGTGTCGAGTTTATCTTATTATTTTTTAATATAACAATGGATAAATTAATTATATATTTTGAAATATGAATGCGTAAAATATGCGGCGGCGTAGGCTGTGAGCTATTTTTCATCTTTACCTACTATGTAACATGATACACGCAGCTACAGAACGAAAAATATGTATATAGAGATGGTCAATATTGATTCAAAATACATTAAATAATAATAATTAAATAAAGCTTAGTATAAATTACATTTTATCGTAAATTTTAAGAGATCCAACAGATCAGAAATAATTACCATAACAAAATTAAATAATTCATTTTTAATTATAACGTTCCATTTAATTTAATACAATTTAAAGTTAACATGTATACATTTTGCGTAAATATTATACCATCGCCAAATTTAAAAGTCTTCTTATATATTTTCTATTATGTATTATTCACATTTATAGATTATCCACATGAATAGCATCTTTTAATATATGGATGGCTAATGAGTAAGGTCATGCATCAACAAAATGGCCTCAATGCGAAACTTCGTATCTGTATTTTTGGCGAAATACAGCAAAACTTCCAAATCCCGGTTTTACTCTTAGGTTTAACAAAAAATAAATATATCGAAAAGAATGTCACTAACGAGATATAGCAGTTTAGCTGCTGTGCAGATATACAGAGTTTTGCTATTTATCCATCATAAGAAGCGTGAATACAAATTTGTAAAATAAATATATGAAAATTTTACTTTATTTGATGTCTATACCTACACTAACTATTAACGGTTATCGCCTCATCTTTAAAAATAGCAATAATAAGCCAAACATTTCAAGAAATAAGTGCTTTAAAGCTTTTCTAAAGTACAAAATTCTTTTACTTTTATCATCAATATAAGTAATAGAGTTTTGTTTAAGTACTATTATTATTATTATTATTTTCTTGATAAGTTTTCTAATTCTCAAGAAATGCTGAAAAGCTCTTGACTTACAACAATCGTTATTGATGAACAATAATATTCTAGATGTTTTATGATGAAAAACGAAAAGCTATTTAATGATCTAAATCTCAGAGAAAATAAAATAACTATGCCGAAACTCATGCAAACTCTTTTCGAATGCTATATCACGAGAAATTATTTTGAAACAGCGCGCAGTATCAAGTTTTCCGGTGTATGGCAAATAATTCTCTCGCAAGGTTAATATCAAATTAAACTAACACTAATATAAAATCTGCAAACCACTTCATGAATAAAAAAGATATGAGAGATGAAATTGACTTCAGTTTGGTCTGGAATTAAGTTCTAGATAGGTTAAATTTTAGGTAGGGTATTATTTGTTTGTACGCGAGATGTGATCGTATTTACGATTTGGATACAAGCAAATTGTTATTTTGTATGAAATACTAAATGTAGATACTTATTAAAATTGAATTTTTCTAACGAATGAAGCTGCGGATTTTGTTCTTTTTCTAAAATAAAAGCGATAAAAATATGTGACATAAATAAATTGCTATATCGAAATATTTACGATAAAAATAACTTATTTACTTAACTTATAATAAACCTATTTACAAATTTTTCTACGGCCTACAGCTATAATCATAGCGCCAGCAATAATAGAAAGCTCTGATGATAAATTAAAAAAAAAGAAAAACTGTAATATAAGAATGAATTAGATTAGATATAAAGAAAAGTGTTTTTATGTGTTGCGCTGTGTTTTGTGTATTATGTACATAATAATAGCAAATGAATGACAAATTTATTAGTGAAATGATAGGTTGAAAATGTTATATTGAGTATTGGTATACTATAACATTGGTATAATAACATATTGTATAAGTTTCATTGGGTACGATAGATAAATATGTAAGTACCATACTAACTATTATATAATATTTTCATGTCAAATTACTTATTTATGCTCATCAAGACTGTTATGTTCAAGAGTGTTATAAAAAACAAAAAAAAAAATTGTTTATTTATCAACGTTATAACTCAATTACTATTTTACTGAAACTGAAAAAAGAAACTGTAAAAAAATTATAATGTGACTGGAAAATGAATAGTAAAATTATGTATTTAACGGCTTTCACCATATTCATAAGAGGTTAAGTTGGGATTTTTTTTCTGTGGGTATTATCATAATTGAGATTAATAGTTGTTACTAGCTACATTTCCTACACATTGATTTTATGTATGTTTGTATTTTCGCTCTCTTCAATGCATTGGAGAATGAGAAATTTTTAAATTGGCTATATTTACTGGGCCAATTATAATTATGTATACATGTGTTGTTGTCGTTCAAAAATAAAATTAATCCCCTCAAAACATAATATACACTATAAAATTTTAAAATTGAGTACTGATATAGAAAATAATTAATTACCATTATAAATAAGTATAAAGGCTTGATGCTGTTCGTGCTGATAATGATTAATGATCTCTATTCAAATTTTAATAGCGTGAATATACGCTGCGTATAATGCAATAACATATAATTTGCAATGATTGAATGACAAAGTTTGCAATATAAATTTCAATATTTGATTAATAAAGCATATGGTGTCAACATATGCTAAATACATACTCACATACTACATCTTGTGATTGAAGCTTTTGCTACTTAATCATTTTATGAATATATGAAAGCTGTTAAGTGGGAATATATACTGTATGGTATAGTAGGGTGGATCGAATTTGTCAGAACTGCCGGTACCATCCATTTTTGAGTAGCCTTTGGTCTCCTGAGTAACGAGTATAAATGATTTTGAAAATAAATTAAATTTCGATATGCTTGAGGCTCTTGAAGTTGTCAAAATTGCAATATCTGGATCTATTTAAAGCACCATAGTTTGGTTTCGTTACAAATAATTGTATTTCTGTATTATCCAGCAGTTAGAGCAAATCAATGCCTTTCAAATAATATATTGTTCATTCGTAGTTTACTACGAAGTTCGTAGTTATTAGATTTTATTTGATGATATTTGAAACATAATAACTACGAACTTCGTAGTAAACTACGTATGGTTCAATATATTATTTGAAAGGCTCTTCTAACTGTCGGAAAATAAAAAATACAATTACTTGTAACGGAACCAAATTACAGTGCTTTAAATTTGCAATTTTGACAACTTCAAGAGCCTCAAGCACATCGAAATTTAACTTATTTTACACGTTACTCAGGAGACCAAATGCTACTTAAAAAATAATGGTACATGCAGTTCTGAAACCCTCCCTTGCGCACGTCTGCATGTAACTATATATATAAATATTATATACGATTAACATAATTAATATTGCTCATTTCACAAGTGCAGTCTTATCATAGCATTACTAACATTAACAACAAAAACAAGAAAAAAAATAAAAACAGTGAAATCGAACTATGCCAAACAACAGACAATTTCATCATTATCCCATCCCGCATAAGATAATATAAAATAAAACAGATCAAAGCAGAAAAAAGGCATGGCAGTATTTTTAAACTTTTGTTTTTACTGCAAGCATGAATATCTTTTTATTTTGTTTTTCTTAAAAACGCTTTTATGAACCCGTATATTTCAAAATGTAGAGAAAAAAAATAAGTGAGTTTTTTTTAGGGAATATGCTTACCTATATTTTGATATGTAGTAAGAGGCATATTAAGCTTTGTGCGATAAGCTTTTCGGTGTTTGCATTTTTATTTTATTTTCTAAAATGTGAGTTTTATTTTTTATGTAAAACTGTTGACTTTTTGTTTTTAGTTAAACAACTATTTTTGTAAGTTAAACATATAGATAAAAATAGATAGAAAAAAATTAGATACATTTTCATTCCTATACATAGAAAATACGAAAACAAAATCACATTGTATTGTATCAATTCAAATTTAAAAATTGAGGGATCACAAGGATAAAGTCAATATAAAAAACGACCTTTTTTTCTTGAACTTGATACTTTAATAAAATTAAAGCATGAAATTAAAAAAAACAAAAATTTAAAAATATTTAGCAATGTTCGATAAATTTGCACAAATATTTGAATTTTAGTTGATTAAATAGATTTTGTTTGAGTTCAAAAAAGTTTACAATTATATATTAGTAATATTTGCAAAAATGATTTTTGTTTATTAATATCCGATAAGCTATAAAACGACTGTCATTAACAATTTTAAAAGGTTGATTTTTTCGTGATTTTCTTCATTTTCGTCGTTTTTTGTGGTTTATGGGCAATATTTTCTACGTTTTTA
>JAABKK020026644.1:0-16738 GCA_011634745.2 Catotricha subobsoleta | reverse complement strand
TTAGGTCCAGTTACATCTAAAAATGCTTTTGGAGCTAGAAAATTTTAACCTTTTGGGAAACGAACCACCCTAATGTATAACATATGTTTTTGTCCTGATAGGTATTGGTAGTTTTTTCTGATACGTGCACCCGGGGAGGTGTTATCCCCCTGAGATTTGAAAAAAATATTACCCTATGTCGATTTTGCCCAAAATAGTATCTTTTTTAAGTTTTTGAACAGTTTTTTAAACCGGTTTTGTTTTTTGCTCACAACTTTATTTTGAGGTAGTTTTTCTTTTTATTAATACTTAATATGAAAAGGAAATGTTTTTTTTTTCATGTCTAAGTGAATATCTCACGAAGGTATGAGTTTCATATATTCTTAGTATATATTTTGATACTTTTCTGATTGATTAATATTAAGGACATTTCAAAAGTATATCACATTGCAACATATCTAATACGATATGTCTGTGATATGTTTCTAGTGTGCCTTGTTTATAATCTTTTGATATTTTTCGGATTGGTGTTCCTTCTAATATACAATTTAAAAAAAAAAAATATTTAAAACAAATCTCATCGGATATATGCTTGCTTATGTTATATAAAAAATTCAAACATATTGTAAACATATCTCCTCAACTATGTATCGAATAGTTTTTTTTTTTTTTTTAGGTAATATTTCACTTAATTTTTCGATTAGGGAGAGCACTCGGGTCTAGAATTTAAATTTCCAGAGTACAATTCAAAATAAACATTTTGTCGATCCTTAACTAATGATTTTTAATTTAATTTATTTCACCACAAAACTTTCCATTTTATATTTGATAAATAAAAATAAAGGTTAAAGTTAATAAGTAGCAAAAAAAATTTATTAAAATATGTCAAAATAATTTAATTTGAAATTAAATTAAAATTATTTGCTCATAGAAATGCAATAAAGTATGTTTTTTTTTGTTTAGATATTGATTATTTAGTCTTTGAACAATATATGTTTTGTTTATTTTAAAAAGGTACATAAGGTTGACTAAGATTACATGTAACATTTTACTATTTGAGTTAAGTGAACTGTTTCTTTGAAAAATTAAGATAGGGAATAATTTTTTTTTATCAACGATTGCCAAACGACCTCAAACTAAAGTTGCGAGCAAAAAAAAAAAAAACGGTTTAAAAAACGGTTCAAAAACTTAAAAAAGATACTATTTTCGGGGCAAAATCGACATAGGGTAATACTTTTTTCAAATCTCAGGGGGGGTAACACCCCCCCGGGTGCACGTATGCTTGTAATATATTTAATCATGATTTCATCTGAATGGGTTCTGCATCATTTTCCGAAATATAAGTGTGATTTCTGTTATTCTCTGTATGAAAATTTTTCGACAATATCGACCGTACTTATGTCCTTGATCAAATTTAAGGTATTATTATTTTCGAAACAGAGTATAAGAAATAAATTAAGCTAAATTTAAGTTTTCAATAAAAAAACAAAAAATAAGAATCTAAATTAAAGAATTATTCGGGTGAAAACTAATATAGAAAAAAGTATTATAAATAATAATAATAAAAAAAAGAATAAACAAATGAAATAAAATTCAGAAATTGCCTACCTAATGTTCTTGATGTGTATTCCATGATTTTCTATTATATTCTTATATTTATATGTTATTATTTTCGATTTTGATGATTAAATCTTTAAATAGATTTATAACAAATTGCAATATACAATAATAATAATCCTTCGAAATTTAATTTGATCGCTGGACGTTTTTAATCCAAATATACACAAAAATATTATTTAATCAAGCACATTTCAAGAGCAACTGTTTTTTTTGTTGTTTTTAAATCCATATTGATTATGTAAAATAATTAAAAAAACAACTAATTGTGTGTTGTGTTCGTCATTTTATTTCGCCGTAGCGATAAATCCATTTAAACATATTTGAAAATATATTCAAACCAAATATTAAAAAAGAAAATAAGATATATAACAACCAAATGTTCAAAATTTTTTTTTTTTTGGTTTTTGTTTTTTTAATATCTGTTTTAAATTGTCAACAAAAAAAAATTGAATATTACTATGCACTCTTTCACATTAGTTTTCTAATATAAATTTTAAAGATTAATTTTTCTCTCGAAATAATTTTAATTCACTCGTTTTTAAAATTTCGTTCTTTAAAGAAAAAAAAAATAATTAAAAAACAAGAAGAAAACCACACAATTTATTTATTTGTTTCTATGTAACTGTTGAAAATTAATTTTTAACTTTATGCGTTTTATATTTTAAAATCATCCATATTTCCAATAAAATCACGAAAAATTTTCATTAAAATAAAAAAAAAAAATATCAAATTATGTATAAATACACAAAGTCAGAAAGAAGTGCATTTATCCGTTAATATTTTGAAAATTATTTAAGCGATATTCCAATGAGAGCAACAAAAAACAAAAACAAACACACACACGTTTATTGGTGCTTCTTCGGTTGGCTGTTGAATTACAATAACAAATCACACAAACAATATTCATTTTGTCGATGAGACTTTTCAATAAAAATATAAAAAAAAAAAAATCGTACTGTTTGAAATGAGAGTTGTTGTTATTATTGTTGCGATGTGAATTTGTGTGGGGTAAAATATTATGCCTTCTAATGTGCTTTGTTTCTATCGTCGATTTATTACTTTTTATTTTATATTTATAAGTTAAAGGAAAAATTACGACACAAAATGTTTGATCAATAATATAAATATTGTAATGCGAAATGAAAATTACCCTCCTAGTGCTATCTATATAATGTAAATGTTTGTGATGCGCGACATGATGTTGAATTCAAATATGTATAAATTTATTATATGTTTATTCTAATTATTTATTATCTTGCTATGACAAAATATTACAAATTTTAGTTTCTAGAAATTAATATAGAGGAGACGCCGAATATAGTTTGTGTGGATGTTATGAGGACCGGGGTTTGGTTTTCCAACAGATTGAAAATCAATCTTTATACCAATATAATGCTTTATCGAAAAGTACGCTCGATATCAATAATTTCCCCATCATTTAATATATTAAGTCTGGTGGTGGAAGGTTTAAAATTCGTTTTTCTATCATTTGGGTACCATTTATTAACAAAAATGAAGTCGTGTCCCAATTCATTGGTAGCTTTTTATTTTTGTCTTTTCTTTGTTTTTATTATTTGCATTACGTAAATCATTTCTTTCTTCGAAACTATTTACTTTAAGCGGAGGGAGCGAACTCGAATCGATATCGAAACTATGATATATATCAGTTTCGTATTATATCAATTTCATTATCATTTTCGATATAATTGATAGGAGACTAATATTAATAGTAAATAATTTAAAATGAAAACATGTCTTTGAAAGTTTCATGTTTTCGTTTCATTTCGTTTCATTTCGTCACTTTTTCGTATCTGAAAATGAAAACTTACATATCTGAACAATGAAGAGTTCAGTACAAAATTGTGATTGGAGCAAGGACAGAAAAAGTATTGTCTTTATTATATTTTTAGAAAATGAAATCAAATCGACATGTATTTTTTTGCTTTTAATAATGCTACCATCTTCAAATAAATAGTTTATTTGTATCTGATCTATATAGATCTAGTTTAAAAGAGAATATAATTTTAACAAAAGTGATTTTATTATATATATATAAATGAAAACCCTGCTTAAGGTATTATTATTGCGCTTTTTTTATTTATTTTTTTAATATATTAATATTATATTATAGTTTATTTCAAGGCATAAAATAAGGAAAATTCATTACTGCAAATTCTGGCGAAACCGGAGGCTATTTTTTTTTCATTTACTAAGCCTAATTTGCTAATGCTATAGATCGTGGCATAACTTTTCCGCTAGGGCGGCGCTGTAGCCAGAGATCCCAAAATTACTTAATTCTTTTGAAATTTGTATGAAAAATCATTTTTTTTTTATTGCTGAAAGTAAAGTAAAATAATATTAATTACAAATAAATGCGACAAATTTTTGGTTTGGCTACATTTTTAATGTATCATTTAATATTTTTATCTATGTTCTCATACAAAAGTCGCCATATTTTGGGATTTCTAGTTACAGCGCCTCTTGTGTAATATTTTAAACTACACACTTGATCGCCCATAATTTATAATTTTATATGAAAAATGATTGATTATTTGGAATGTAAATTTTGCAGTAATGAAATTGCTGGATTCCAACGTTTTTCTTTGATGTTTTAGCTTTATTTTATAGTTCATTAAATGAAGAATGAATTTCTTTATTCATTTAATGAAGTTTAAAGCTAGAATATTGAAGAAAAACGTTAGAAATCCAGTATTTCATTACTGCAAATTTCCAAATCAGTTCTGCAAAATCCCAATCATTACTACAAATAAAACCGATTACTACAGCTTATTTTATGGCCTGGTTTATTTATTACACTGAACCAAATATGACTTTTTGAAGTTAAATCGATTATCAGAGTTTCCTAAATGATTAGAAATGGAAATTAGAAGTATTAAAAACGGACTATCATATTTACATAAAATTATTTCAGTTAAATTCTCAGTACATGAGTTTATGCAGATTGCAGATACATGTGCATTAAATTCCTCAGATATATTTTATGTTTATATACCAGTGGCGGACTGGCCTCATGACAATTCTGGCAATGCCAGAATGGCCTGACCATATTTACTCATAAATTGGACTACCCGAGTGAAGACTTAATAATTTTAAAAGCATTTGCCAGAGTGGCCTGTCAATGCCCAGTCCGCCCTGAGTCATACTACATTATATATTTCACAAAAAAGGATCTATTTCCACATTTAACCTTTTAGTGTTAAGATCAGTTTCATCCAAAGTTTCATCAGTTTCTACAAAAATACAAAATACTAAAATTTTCATGTCGATTCGGCAAATAAAATAATAACAAATGTGCTATGAGTTTAAACAGTTCTATTAAATTGTTAAATATGCCTGACATATATCGCATACATTTTTCTACATTCGAAATTTAAAAAAGTTCTCCAAAAATTTTATATACTTTTTATATCTATAGAAGTAGAAATCTGATTTAGATTCTGATACTGAAGATAATTCTGATTATGATTCATTATTTAATAGGACTCATTAATTTTGGAAATATTTTCATTCCACTTTTCTGTATTTCGATTTAAAATGAGAATGAGAAACATGTAAAACATTTTTCATACTAGAATAAACGGTGTTTGCAACTAAATTGACTTTTTAACTATTTTAATTTTTACATAAAAAAATATTTTAGCAAAATTCTCTTTTAGGTTTATGCACCTAAACAATATTTACAATAATCCATATCTAAGTAATTTTTCCACTAAAGTGGTGCTTAATTTTGATATACTCATATACTGAACAATTTCATTTTTAAGACATGCATGCACCCAAAATATGTTAATAAGAGCCTTCATATATTTTTTATATTTATATAATAATTTATGTATGTACAATATATTTCTTAAGACATTTAATATTTTAAGTAATTTGCTTATTTTTATCATCGTTAAACTTTCTATTTCGCTAGATTAAATTAGTACTTTTTTTTTATTACATTATTATTATAAAATTGAATTTAATTTTTGAATGATGTTGACAATGATTTAATATAATTCTTTGCAATATTATAAATAAATGTGACCTATTATTATATATGAGGGGCTCAGAGCCAAAGGTGACCAACTGACATTTGTTTCATTTCGAGAAAATTGAATTTGAAAATGAAATATATTATGCACTTTTCATACAAATCAAAATGTTTGACTTGATTGGGAAAAAAATTCTGTCACCTCAAAATCGTTAAAAATTGGTGATATTAATTTTGTAGTTATTTTTGCTACTATTTCCGCTATCTAACTCATAAAAACCCAAAATATGCGTTGGTCACCTTTGGCTTTGAGCCCTTCATATAATATATGTATAAATGTTATATTTGTGAATATATTAAAGTTCACAGGTCAATGTTGTCTTGTCCTCCATATCACGATGGAGAGGCGTGGGGATAAAAAAGAAATGCAAGGATTTAGTTCCCGAATAATGTTGTAGTTAATTTAACTACCCATGCATGCATCGTCTCAACAAATGAAAAACAAATACCGAAATACGACACAATAGAGTAACTGTTTAATGAAATGAAATAAATCTTTTCAGCGATAATCATAATTTTATATGATATTTAGAAATATTTATCAACAAATAAACTACATCATATCATAAACTCCATATGGACACTAAATTAATTTGTTGAATAATTCGTACCCGATCAACCACTCGATATCGATTAATAGATTTTTATAGATCTTTATAGATCTTTAAAGATTTCGTTAAGGTCCTAACCGTTCGTTAAAGGTCGATATCGAGTGGTTGATCGGGTAATAATGAAAATTGGTAATTTAATCTTATTTAAACGGATTTATCCCATTAATTTTGGTTTTGATCACTGAAAAAATCAACTGTAAATTTAATAAAACATATTAGATCACTGATTAACTATACCTAATTATAAAATATATTCCCGGATTATATATAGTCGCGGCTTGAGAATAAATAATTGTATCAAAACAATCAATAAAAGGATATATTATTATTTAGATGAAGATTTCAGTATTAAACTGTTTTTAAAATAATTTTTATTTCCATTTTATTTTACACATGCTTTGACCTTTTAGCAATGTTCACATGATTAATTTTTTATGGTGTTTCGTTTTCTTGAATTAATATTATTAAGTCAATTAAATGGAAATATATAGTAGATTTGATGATTGTTGAAAATAAATATATTCTGGTTTTGAAATATTTCGTTTTTCGGTCATCGGACCCAATTTATTGAAAGAAGTTGGAAAAAAATATTATTTTGTTATTTTTCTCAGGATTGAGTGGATGGGTCGCAACAAAATATATATATATGTTCAAAAGTACAATATTCTACGTCTTTTGGTAGGTCAATGATTTATATCCAACTACTAATTCCTGAGAAAAAGCGGAATTACAAATATTTTTTTTACCACGTATTTTTTTCTCTTTTTTTTGCTTGATTTAAGTGATCACAGAAGAAAACAGAAAATCAATACAAACAAATTTAACAATAGAAACTTCGTAGCGATAATTCATATTCATGAAAATTAATGAAAAAAAAACAATAATATTTAATGTTAATTTAACAATATATAAAAATTGCATACTACGAGATTGTAATTGTGACAGAAAATGAGTATTCCGGACTGGGTAAGTAGTAGTCAAATTGATGAATAATTTTTATTTCCAGCAGAGAATTAGTGAGTACTATTTTATTATTTATTATAATATATATCAATCAGAACCCAAAATGTTCCCTTCTCAATAATTAATTTTAACAGAATTACTTTTTTATAAAATAACTCTAAATATAATCTTTATGTAATATTTATTATAGTATATTGGAATAAAAAGTAATTGAAATGTATTTTTAATACTGCACAAATAAAAATACTTTTGATATAAATGTATTTCAAATACATAAATACCAAATACTTTTAAAAAAAAGTATTTAAATACATAAATACCAAATATGTACTTATTTTGGGATTTTTTTTTTATTTAAAATACTTATTTTCAATTACAAGCATTTAAGAGGAAGATTAACCAAGATGTGAGACATCTTCGTTTTATATTTATTATTAAAAATAAATTGTTTTTAATGAGTATTATTACCGCCATCTGTAGTATAAAATTTAAACAACTGTCAAAACAACGCGTCCTGTGTTAAAAAATGTCATAAATATCAATTTTTTATTGAAAATCTTCTGGTTTTTAATTAAACAAGCTGCCAACTCATTGGCACAAGCTTCGTTTTATCATTGTGTACCTATTATTGTATAGATTGTCTTTAAAGTTGAATTTGTAAAATAAAGAGGGTTCTCGGTCGTTTTTATTATTGAATTCATTTTGATAGTTTAGATATTGTCTGTAATTCGATCAAAAAATTAATATTGTGTTTTAAACTGACAACACATCCCTCCACATCGCTCCACATCGCTCCACATCCCTTCACATCCCTTTACATCCCTCCACATCCCTTCTCATATTTACTTACCCTCATGTCCCTTTACATTCCTCCAAATTCCTTTTAATCCCTCCACATCCCTTGATTTAACAATTAAATAAAGCAACCTCTACATCACTCCACATCCCTTCATATCCCTTCACATCCCTCTACATCCCTTCACATCCCTCCACTTCCCTTCATATCCCATCTCATCCTTCCAAATTCCTCTACATCTCTCCACATCCCTTCACATCCCTTCACATCCCTTCACTTCACTTCCCTTCACATCACTTCAAATCCCTCCACTTCCCTTCAGACCTTTCAATGCTTAATGGTAAATATTTGGAATGATTTTTATGTTATTGTAAAATTTCATTAAAATTGAACTTTTTGCGCAATTTCGACCGTCACAAACTAACAAAATACTATTTTCAAAATCATATTTTTCTTTTAAACAATCATATAGTAATTAAAAATATTGTCCCTTCAATGCGTAGCCGCCTATTATGAATCTTTCATAAACATCCAAAACAAATAAATAAAAACCACATAGTTTGGCTGCAATTTTGACACAAAGTTTACATATTTAAGATTAATTTTACTCTTAAATACTCCCATCCCATCCCTGTCCACGTTGCCATTCTACAGAATTCATTCATTATAAATTATAATGAATATTTTATGTATATAATAAATAATTGACCTTATAAACTTAACATAGAAAACTATAGGTATAGATAATCATTTTCTATATCATATTGTATAATGTTTAAATAATAAATAATTTAATAAATAAATGAAATATTATCAGGTGTCAACTTACCAAATAGTGCCAAAACAGGATCATTTAAAAAATCCATCTCTGTGTTTGTTGTTACGCCTTTACACCACCACACACGCCAATTATTATTTCTGGTTTTGTAGTTAATTTTTTATTTACTTATTTTATTTTATTTTTGTTTTTTTTTTTTTGTTATTGATCTATTTGATCTTTATTGTTTAATAAATAATATTAAATGCTATTTTCATAACAGGAACTTCCCATGGAATGTTTAGTTTAAGTATGTAGATGTACATTATTTATATATTTATTTTATGATCATTTCTATAGGGAACACAGAAAAGAAAAAGAATTTATAAAAATACTTCAATATTGAATCTGATTATATCTGATATAAGAAATAACACTGAACACTGCGGTTTAAAATGATGGATATTGAATATTTTCGTAACTTATGATTTTTCCTCTTCAATAATATTAATAAAACAAAATTAAAATAAGAAATTTTTATTATAGAAAACGAAAATTCCGAATATAATTGGAAATTATTTTCACTTATTGCTTCAAATTACTTGCGACGAGTGAAAGTCAATTATTTATTACAATTTTCAAAGGAATTCTCTTTAAAATTACGATTTTTTTGTTTTCTTTTTAAATAATATTAATTTTAATCCGATAAAAATAGATGCAAATAAAATCACTTCAGTTTTGAACAATTTTTTAATTATAGGCATACAGACAAACATCCGAAATTCCCCACAACGTACTTTTTTTTATATTTGATTGTATTATAATATGCGGTATATTTCGATGATGCAATAATTAACACGTTTTTATAATGATTTTTAATTTATCTTCACACAAATTTATTCTTCTAAAAATTATTTAAAATATATTATACAAACATTTTTGCTTTTGTGCATTAAAGAAATTCTCTTGTCCTTTATACAGTATGTAATGATACGAATGTTTTCTCTAATCACAGGCACAAATTGCCATCTAGAAATTAGCCAATAATAATAAAGACGGATATTAAATTAAAGTGCATAATCATCATTTGCTGATACTATAATCAATAGTCAATATATGAATTTTTGTTAAATATTTATTCAAGAATTAACATAATATGTGAAAGAAAGTTTCAATTTTGTTTAAATTCTTCTTTTTTTTTTATATGTAAATGCTAGGGGTGAACGGATTTTAAAATGGGAGTTGTTGTGGATCAATAAAGTTACAATAATTCCAAATGATTTCTTTTAGAAAAATGTCACATGGTTTCGTACTCTGGATCAATGAAAAAGTGTTAAAACACACACTATACACAATAGAACGAGACGTGTCACATACACACACCGGTTAACATCTTGAATTTCGTGTATATATCATATGAAAAATCGCTAAATTTCAGTGCAGCAACGTTAGCCAATCGGACTGCGGTTCAGAAAAGATTTTATTAACAAAAGAAATCCGGCCATTCTAATATTATGTTGAATTTAAAATCAGTAAATATCAGGCGATCTTTAAGTTAAGAAAAACCAAATCAAATCGTAATTAATAATTAATTAATTAAACTAACCGGACATAGAGAATAACTTTTAGTAAAACATGTTTAATAAAAAAAATAAAAAAAATAAAAACCAAAAAACCAAAATCCAAAAAAACGCTAATATTTAATAATAATTAAAATACAAAAGTTCTATCTAATCGTATTTTGAAAAAAAAAAAAAAATGTTTATTTCAGCGACTTGTTTGAATAGGTTTATTTCACATTTATTATTTTCGATATTTTGTTTTTCGTTTTTTTTTTTTTATTATTTTTCAAAGATATAAACAAAATTCAATGAGGAAATTCCTGTAAAAGTTTAATAAACCAACTGAACACTACATTGAATTATTATGTCAAATACTAAAATAACTTTAGTGATATGATAATTTTGTAAATGACAATAATTCTATTCGAATTCATTTTCATCACTTTTTGGACGCATCGACTTAATTTATGGTACACGATTTCATTTATAAAAATTATATGCCTATACACAGTTTTTCCTTGTTTTTCGATATTTTTTCGTTTTTTTTTCTTTTGTTAATTGATGATTGATTTTACGGGTTATAATTGATGCGGCTTAATATATTTTATTATTATAATTATTATTTGTTTCTTTTTAATGTTTTTAGAGTTGGTTTATGTTAATTCTTAAAATCATCATAACTATTTGAATACCAATTTGCGCATGAAATTAATAAACTTTTTTTTTTGTTTTTATCACACACACAGAATTGACCATAGGTATTATATTATTATTGTTATTGTTTATATTTTTTTTTTTATACAAAAAATTTTGTAGCAGAAAGCCTTTTTAAGATTAAAAAGAAAAAAAAAAAAATAACATACGCGTTCACAAAAATAGATTATAAATAGAATGGTTTATTGTCCTCTAATTATTTGTAATAAAATAACGTTACGCACACATCGACGCTATCTGCAATAGCCAGCATAATTTTTTTTAAATTTTTATTATTTACAATTCCATGGTTTTATCATTGCGCGCACAAATGTGATAATTATTTAATGCATATTAGAGGTGCCGAAAGCAGATAAATGGTTCTTTTTTTTTATTTAATTTAATATAGTTTTTATTTTATTTTTTATTAGTTTCTTACTGCGTGTATAGAAAAATATAACCTTATCGCGGATATACCCAGATATACTGATTTTCTATATAGAATATCGAAGTAACATTTCATTGCTAGATAATTTTTTGTAATAGATATTTTTTTTTTTTTTTTGAATATTTTAAGCTTGTCAGTATAGTATTTTCGATTGGTCATTTTTATATATATAATTTTTTATGAAATTATTAATTAACATCACTCACATGCACCAAATTTAATATTCTATTTCATTATTAATTTTATTATTTCATGAATTATTTAAATAAATGGTGAGATCGAAAAATCTGATCAGTATTTTATTGACCATTCGAGAATAATCTTTAAAATATTTATATTTTTTTATGTTTTGTTATCTATATCTGTATGCGCCATGCGCGCTAGATACACAATTACGTTTAACTTCATAAATTCCATATCACAACGAGCATATTCATTATTTTAGTAAAAAAAAAAATGAAAAATAATAATAAATAAATAAATAAATTTTATTTATTATTATTTTTATCACTGAATTGGCTACATTCTGTTGTATTTATCCCATATCTGTTCATTTAGAGTCGCATCTTATATTCATTCATTCGTACATAGTTAATGTAATAAATAAATAGGTAGGTACTTACGATAAAAGAGCTAGTTTATAACAAAAAAAAAAAAAAAAACTAAAATAATAATTTTTGTTGTTTGTGCTGGAAAAAAAACACAATCTCTTATTTTCATTTTCATTTTGCTGCTTTTTTTTTCTTTTAATAATATTAAGAATATGGATGGTGTTTTTTTTGTTGTTGTCGGTTTTATTCTATTAAATAACATTTATTGTTTAAGTTGTGCGCGATGTCCATAATAAATTTGATCGACGTTTTTGTTTGTCAAGAGTAGTTTTAGGACGCTATAGGTAGATATTTTATTATACAGTATGTCTTAAAATGATTGGATCGTAACTTTATCAGTACATTGATTTTAATTTAAGAATCTAAGCGAAAATCATCTTATCTCATATTGATTTGTGACTATACTCGTATAGTGACTAGAGAATCCTTTTAAGAATCAGTTCTCGAAGTGTAAATTATCATTAAATGGAGTCCATACTCCAATATGGATCTCATTTTGATAGTTTTCTTAACCAATATATAATTAATGCCATAAACCAAGAACTAATAACTGCGGTATGTGTTTTATTTCACTAAATGGTGCTTCAATTATTTTGTGACATACTGTATAATAAAAAATATATATATATTTATTATTTACCTTTTATTTATTTCTAATTATATAAAATATCAATAGTATTCTATAATATTAGCATTTGGTAACAATTGAGCGACAACAGGTAAAATACAAATGTATTGTACTTAAGCTTAGCCATATCCAAATTATATGTTCTATCATTCATATACAATTAACTTTTTAAAAAAAAAAAAAAAAAACTGTTAATTTGTCGCAATTTAACAAATATAATATAAATGTTTTCGGTATATTCTCAATATACAATTGAAAATTTATATACTTTTTTTTAAAAATATTTTACGACACAAATATTAGGTTATATCGCGTTTAAACTAAATGTTGGGATTAACTATTAAATATGTGTGACGTTTCTTTTATCTTGTCTTTTTTTTTTCTTCTTTTTTTTATTTAACATTAGTATAACGCAAAACTCATAACAACAACAAAAAAGCGAAAAAAAACTAAAAAAAAAAAAAAAAAAACGAAATAAAATTATAATTTTCTGAGATCTCTGTGAGATCGACTGAATTCAGACTGAAATGTATATTGTGTGCGATGTAGTTTAAACTGAATGTTGTTTGTTTTATGTTATATTAGTAGAGAGGTACACGTACATTTGATTTTTATTGATGTTGTTTGCCTGTTGACTATAATGATGATGATGATGATGGACAAAATTGCCTCTGTTTATATTTTTATATTATATTCATCAGTAGTCGCACCTATACATTTACTGTTTTGTTGTAAAACATATCATCATATCATATATAATATTATTAGGTATTATTACTGAAACTGAATAATAACAATAATAATGCTTAGAGTATTGTGTTCTCTGGCAACTAGCTTAATAAAATAATACAATCAACTAATCAAAATGCTTGTACATTATACTTATTTGATAGAGTAAGAAAACTGAATTGTAATTATTTATAGTAGGTATTTGTAAAAGTGAGCTTCAATCGAACAACTGTATGAAGTACTTACGTATAATAAACACTTGACAAGATTTTATTCAATTTTATGTAAATCCTTTAGGCATTGGCTATGGCTACTAATGTAATCTTATTTCATTGGCTTATTAGTGTGTTTCATCTATTCCAGATAAATTTCATCTATAGTATTGCATATCTGTAACTGGTCTTAAGCCAAAGAACTCAATTTGGCCAGTCTTAAAATATTATAAAGCATAAAATTCGAATTTGTAAATTGTGCATTGAATAGTAGTTAATCTTTAAATATTAGTGTTGGGTGCTAATTACATAAAATACCGAACCCAATAAATTCCACAATATCGCGTGCTAATATTTTGCATACTTACTTACTTCTATACTCTTTTTATTATAATAGTTTTATCGTTTTAGAGTCTCTCGCGCAGATTTGCGAGATCGACACTCAAACATACAAACACCTAGATATATTCTTCACTCATACTCAATTAAAATACAGCGACAAACACTTGCTCACCAAAATCATCAAAAAAATATTTTATTCATGATTTTCTTTGTGATTAAAAATCACTATATTTAACATATTTCCATTTAAATTGAAGGTAAATATTTATGTTTGTTTGTCGTCAACACAAAATGTAGGTAAAAACATGATTGAATAAAATATTTTAAGCATTGTCGAATTGTATTATGTTATAGATGCAAGACAGCTGATAATATCATATATTTTCTCATATTTCTCTCCCTCTCTGATTAATAATACTGGTTTAAGGTAAGAGAGGTCGTAAGGTTTATAAGTATAAACTATCTTCTAAAGTGATTTCATTTTATTGGAAATGCAATGAATTTATTGGAAAAATATTTACGCCAAAAATAATTTTACTTTATTATCATCTATCGAAATATAATGTTGTTGGCTATTAACTTTGGCGAATGAATTGAAACATGAAATTGGTAATTTATAAGCAAGGTCATACCATAACGGATACTTTTAACACTTTTGTATATTAATATTTAATTATAATTATGAACCTGAATGGAATTTATACGATGTTGATTGTTACTGGATAATCGGCTTAAAACAACTTGATTTAAGTTATTAGTTCATGTGAACACGAAGTAATAAAATGTGTATATATGTGAATTTCACCTTTTCTATCGCGTAAAGCCAATTAATTGAATGCGAGATACTTTATTTTCTTCGTAATTATTTCGAGTATTATATTATTATTATTTTTTTTCACATTAGTTTTTACATACACATATATGCGGTAATCATACGAAAAATATAATGGACACCTCTAATACCATCCCCATTTATAATTTTTAATAGTATAATAAAATGAATTACTTTTAAGTTCTTATAGAAAATAATAAATCAAATAAAATACAAATTCAATTATTTTAATAGTTTGACTTATCCATGCAAATGACATTATTCGAAATAATTATAATAAATAAATACTCGTATGACCAAATGATCACATTTTAAATTGATGGGTTGTTACTTACACCTAAAGGCGAACGTTGACATATAAAAATGGTGTCCCTCAATGAAATTCAATCTATTCGTTTATCTAAAATCGCAATAATGACGCATTTAAAACAGAACAAAAACAATATATGTATATTTGAATTTATTGCGTTCGAATTATCAATATATAGAAATTCTGCTTGGTTTTAACACTTATAAATAGCTCGAAACATTTTATAAATAAAATATAGTTGAATATAATTCATACCTAGTACGCTATATCTCTACCTGTTTCGTTATTTATTCAATAATTCAATTCAATTTGAGCTAAGTATCCGCTTTTCTGAAAAATCATAAGATGGATTAAGTTCATTAAAATTTATATTCAAATATTTAAAGCATGGCGATGTATGTTATATGCGGTGCGGTGCTGGTGCGCGCTCATTTATTTATTATTTAATGTTCTTGAACGATAAACAAGTGATTTGACAGTAATTTCTTCTTCTTCTTCTCTTTTTTTTTTGCTATTTGATCTTTTGTATTAAAAAAAAAGTGAACTATTGGACAGGATGGAACATTTACAGTTGAAGAAGCTAACTTTTCGAATTCTATTACCACAATTTGGTAATAATATATTTTTAAAATATAGCTTATTAACATATAAATTAATATTTTTATTTTTATTTTTTTTTTTAATTTTAAATCCATCATTAGAAATAGGCATATAACACAAATTTTAAATATCATATTTTTGCTGAGAAATTAATAATACACGCTACTCTGCAATTGCTTTCCTATATTCGAATTGAAGAAAGTAGGATTGTAAGTGTGTAATATCAAATTATTAGAAACAATTATAATCGAAGATAAAAATCTCTCAGTGGGTAAATATGAAGTTTTCATAAAAAAGCTTTAAATATTGTATTTAAAGCATAATAAAAAGTACTCTTAAGTATTTTGAAAGTTCGTCTGTGATAGTTATACATTTTAATGATTGGTTGACAGGCGACAGCCCGTATAAGATCCAACTAATTATTTTTATTTTTTTTCATAAATCAATTGTAATCAATATATTACAAAATAATAATGTAATTTTGGAATCCAAGAAGAATGGTTTGACATGTCAGACATTCAGTAACGAAGTTGTATACTTTGAATGTACATTACATTTGTGAATAATTCTATAATCCAAACAAGAATATTTTGTTTTGTTAATGGACAAAAAAGAGCACAAATAAGAAATAGAAAAAAAATGAAGAAGGAAGCACAGTGAAACTTATATGTTATTCAATTAAATATTCAGGTACGGACTGGTCGCTGTCGAAAATATTTCTTTTTTCTATTTCAAATAATAATGACTTTTGAAAAAAATGAAGCATAGAGATTTGTGATATTTGTTTTTTTTTTTTGGTTTGCTCAATTTCATTTTGATTTTTCTCAGTGTTGTATAAACGGGTTTTGATGGTTGACCCCCAAACCGTTGGATGCAGAATTAAATATTCTTGAAAAAAATTACCTTCGCGCTAGGGCTGGGACTTTTATTCGAATATTCGAATATCAAAGAAGCGAATATTCGAATAGTGCATTATTCGAATATTCGA
>JAABKK020026633.1:0-10452 GCA_011634745.2 Catotricha subobsoleta | reverse complement strand
AAATCGGAGGACCTTGATATTTTGGACAAAAGTTTTATCTCTAAAAATAAATGGGGGTCGATAATGAAATTTTTTTTTGTTACGATTTGCAGTATATTAAAAATATTACCCTACACACTTTTAAAAATGTATGTACCCCCCATATCCCACCCCCAGAAAATAAAAGCGTGTGCAATTATGATTGTAGACATATGAACACAGCTGATTCTATCTATTATTATAATCGTTTTATTTTAAATATACTTGCCGAATTTTAATTAAGTGGATTTGTGTGTATGTGTAAGTTATTTGCGGTGCTGTGTTCATAGATCAAGTGGTAGTATTGTATAAAAGATATGAATAATGAATGAAGAGATAGAGAATGTACTGTGAATGTAAGGAAAAAGAGTTTACCAATACGCAATACATATACTTAAGTTTTTATTTTCATATATTAAATATTTTGTGATTGAACTACAAAAAATCACAGAAGATATCGAACTTTGTGCATATGTGAATAAAAATGCGAAGCAAGCACACACATTATAAATTAGGCACATTTATGTTCATAGTTGCGTGGGCTACTATTGAAAATAGTGCGCTGAACAGAGAACATACATTTGCCCACTTTATAATCGTGAGCATGTGTGTGTTTTTGCTTCACAATACATGTATAAGTTCGACATTTAGTAAGTATATCAAAATCTGTGCAAAAATTGGCCGTCATTTGGATGCAGTATTATCTACTAAATTCTGACCATCTAATAACAAATTAAAAAAGCTACTAGATTTGTACAGAACTTAATTTTTGCGAGTACGTGTTATGATTTTTTTTTATAAAATTTTATTTCAGTAGCTCTGGTGATATGTGCGTATGAGTGGTGTAATATTCCTTCCCTAAGAAATTACCATTTTTTGATTTTGGCCATAATATTATATTTTTTAGTTAGCGAGTATATTATACTTTTCCCCTCCTTCAATTTTGAATAAAAAATACCATATCCCGATTTTAAAGGAAAAGAGTACCTATATTTTTAAAAAAATTCGAAATTGGCTAAATGGAGAGTTTTCGTGATTTATTTAGGTTTTTAAATATTTTTTTTTTTGATGTAAATGTCATTCCAATAATAATCAGTGACATTCACATCATTAAAAATGCTCAACTCTATTAGTTTTAACGATTGCTAAAAAAATTATATTATAGGAGTATTTACTAAAGTTGTGTAAGTCGCGTAATTTGCGTAAGCTTTGACGATTCACATTTAAAAAAAAAAAACAGAACTACGCGATTCACAAGGTCTACGAACCATATACGCGTTTTAGTGAATGCCCCTAATGCCAATAATGGTAAATAATCACAGACCGCACTACTCTACACGATAAACCATTTCCCAATCTACACATTTTTCAGTAAGCTGAAATAAAAGTCATAGCCATAATTTTTATAATGGAAATATTATTTATTAATTTATTCAATTTGACTCTGCACAATAATGTCAATTCCATTAGAATTTTAATAAAAAATATTTTTATTTATTATCATTTAAAGATCGATTGTTATTTCGTACATACTTATACTTATTTGTTTTTATTATTTTATTTTATTAAACTCTTGTAATATGCTAAATATATAAGTAGTTGGTAAGCTGTTTAATAGTAATTTAAAAATTACGAAATTCAAAGCAACCGCATGTAAATTAAAATGGTTTATGAGTTTTAAAAGAATTTATGTAGAATTACATTTAAAAAAGAAAAAACTTTTTGTAAAGATCTCCAAAGGGCTCAAATATTTCCAATTTTTTTCAAATATTCTTAAAAGAATGATTGATATAAATTTCCGCACTATTTTAAATAAATGTTTTGTATGCACTAATATTTAATATATTAAAGATTCAACACAGCGAGTGAGTGAAGTTACCCGTTATATTATGTAATTAAAAAATATGTAGGAGATAAACATTTTTAATTGGAATATAATCCCAAGTTAATAATATCACCAACAATATCATTCATTCTTTGCTTGTAAATCAGTTGTGTATCCTCATCGTACTCTCGAATAAACTCATTATCAGCTTTACTTGTTCCAAGTCCCTCACAAAATTCATCCAAATCCGGAATATCCTTTGGATCAACGAGCAGCACATGAATAATATCTGGTACTGCTAACAATGCAAATTTTCCAAACTTCTGCAATTGTTTTTCAAGATCATCAAAAGTAAATAGTTTTTCTGGATCACTTCCTAGTTTTTCTATTGTTGCGGATAAAGTTGAATGATATAATTCAAGTAAATGTTTATAGTGTTTATCACGCAAGCTTTTATCAGTTGACGAAAATAAGAAGTATAAAAGATCCAAAACGGGTGAACTGTAGCGACTGAATTGCCAATCCACAAAACAAATGGCTTTAGCATTTTTATCCTTAAATGAATAATAGTAATTATTGAATTAAAAGTAAATTAAATAGTTTTTAGTTGAAAATTACCTCTTTTTCGTATTGATAAAGAATATTATTATTCCAGCAATCGCCATGTGTGATGACACCAAACAGTTCAGCAGCACCTTCATTTGTGCATTCGACAAACATTTTTTTAAAATTAGTTCTAACGTCCGTCATTACTTTTATGTGTTCGTCGTTCTCTAAAACGTCAATCACCTTAGTGTATGTGGATTGATATATTTCTTTCAAGTGATCTGCTTTAGGATAAAGGGATAAAATGTCGTCCAACTTTTTGAATTCTTCAAAGACTTCAGGTTTCTGATCTTTAAAAGCAAATGAAATTGCATGTAATTTTCCCAGTTCTTGTACAACTAATTCTGAATGATCGAGTGCAATTGGCTCATTTTTAGGCCACATTTCAAACCCTTTGACTCTCAAATCTTCCATAATTATTACGAATTGATCTTTATCTTCATCTGCAATGGCTTCATAACATTTTGGAAACGAGAAAAACCCCTCAATCTCAGAGAGTTCTCTCTTCTTTTGAAAATCAATGAAAGTTGGTAAAAACTTATTATATACAAACGCTTCTCTGTGAAATAGCAGTGATGACTGAAATTCCCGTCTTCTGTGTAAGTTCGACGGTGCAAGTTTGCATAACAAGTCCAATTTATCTTGAATAATTTTTCCATTCACATTTCGTGTTCCTTTTAACACAATACTGGTCAGTATTCCTACATATCCATCACCTTGACTTGATCCCGACTGTATTTCTGTTGTGTATTCTGTAAATCCTTCTGTTTTTGCAATGTTATTTAGTAAATCAATAACATATTCTGGTAATTCACTCATTTCGATATTTTATTAATAAACGTGTTTAATTCTTAATTCAAAAAAATTAAATATGTTCTGAGAATAATATATATGAACCGTTGTGTACAATTGCTCACTCTTAAATGATTATAATAATTTTGATTTGCTTAGTTATATGTCAATTTTTTTTTATCGCTTTATAAATATAAAATTTACTTAATCATTCTGGCGTGTTACACATCTACTTATCTACTTATATTTCTTTATATCAAAATAGATCAAAATGTCAGGGATGAGTGTTATAATAAAAAAAATTGTTTCAGTTCTTGTAGATTTATTTTTCTAACAATAATCTAATTCTTCGATGTATTTATTTTGTGAAAATAATTCTTATTCGCTACATGTGAAACGTTTGTATATTATAGACTTGATTTTTATCTTTCACCCGGCCGC
The DNA here is from genome assembly GCA_011634745.2 of Catotricha subobsoleta. Classification (NCBI taxonomy): domain Eukaryota; kingdom Metazoa; phylum Arthropoda; class Insecta; order Diptera; family Cecidomyiidae; genus Catotricha; species Catotricha subobsoleta. The sequence goes on along the minus strand of JAABKK020026633.1, from coordinate 6,770 downwards.
CTTATTTTAGAATCTAGTGGTCATACATCAAAGGCATGCCCAAAGACAGAGTGAATTCGGTAGGAATATTCGATTTATAATTAATGAAAAAGAAAATTAATTATCAGTTGTAACCAATGAAAATATTGTTACAATATAATACACCTTCATTAGCTGATATAAAATAACTAGACATAATTTTTATCAATTTAAAAATTTATTTATTTAATTTGAATAGAAACAATATTTGCAATGACATAATTTAAGGTGTTAGACAAACATATTATAGTAGATGTATTCTGGGGCCACTTATTTATTATCATTATTTCCCGTTTAGTACATTTATTGTTATAAATGAATACTTATGTATGATTCTTTTTTGTTGTATTTTAGTTCATAGTAAGAAATTATAACTCAGCGTTCGTTAATATTCAAATTATGCTTGCTAAACTGTTTGAAGGCAATATAAATATCACGAAATTTATCACAATGATAGACGCAACGAACATTATTATTATGCTTGCTAAACTGTTTGAAGGCAATCACGAAATTTATCACAACGATAGACGCAACGAACATTATTTATATATTCTGATAAATTGATTGATGTGAATTTTCTCACTATTGAAATTTGAAAATATCTAGTCTAGATGAATATTAAAAATAATATGAGAGAAAACCTTAAATTAAAATGAATACGCTTTTTCATATAGTTCATTATTATATTCATATTTTTAATAATCGTGAATCATAAAAAGTAAAGTCGATCTATATGTATAAAGAAAATATTATATTTAATTTGCATACAATCCCAACTCAATAAAATCACCAACAATATCATTAATTCTTTGATTGTAAATCAGTTGTGTAGCCTCGTCGTACCTTCGAATAAATTCACCACTTTTTTTTTTTGCATATCCCTCGCATAATTCATCCAAGTTTGACACATCCTTTGGATCAGCCAGCAACAATTGAATAATATTTGGCGCCATCAAGATTGCAAAATTTCCAAATTTCTTTAATTCCTTTTCAAGATCATCAAAAGTAAATAGTTTTTCTGGATCACTTCCTAGTTTTTCTATTGTTGCGGATAAAGTTGAATGATATAATTCAAGTAAACTTTTGTAGGCTTTATCACGCAAACTTTTATCAATGGATGAAAATAAAATGTAAAAAAGATCCAAAACTGCGGAACTGTAGCGAGTGAGTTGCCAATCCACAAAATATACGGCTTTAGCATTTTTATGCTAGAATGGATAACAGAAATTATTAATACAATTTCATAAAAAGTTTTTTTTTTGAAATTACCCCATTTTCGTATTGATAAAGTATATTATTATTCCAACAGTCGCCATGTGTGATGACACCGAACGGTTCACAAGCACCTTCCTTAAAGCATTCGACAAACATTTCTTGAAAATTATTTTTCACGTCTGTCATTAATTTTATGTGTTTCTCGTTTTCTAACACTTCAGCAGCTCTATTATATGCAGTTTGAAACATAACGCTCGTGCTATCGGCTATAGCAAATACGGATAAAATATCATTCAATTTTTTAAATTCTTTAAAGACTTCGGGTTTCTGATCTTTAAAAGCAAATGAAATTGCATGTAATCTTCCCAATTGTTGTATAACTAATTTTGAATGATCGAGTGAAATTGGTTTATTTTTGGGCCACATGGCGCACTCTTTGGCTCTCAAATCTTCCATAATTATTACGAATTGATCTTTATCATCATCTGCAATGGCTTTATAGCATTTTGGAAATGAGAAAAACCCCTCAATCTCAGAGAGTCCTCTCTTCTTTTGAAAATCAATAAAAGTTGGTAACAACTTATTATACACAAACGCTTCTCTGTGAAATACCAGTGATGACTGAAATTCCCGTCGTCTGTGAATGTTGGACGGTGCAAGTTTGCATAGCAAATCCAATTTATCTTGAATAATTTTTCCATTGACATTTCGTGTTCCTTTTAGCACGACACTGGACATAACTCCCAAAAAATTATCACCATGATTTGAGCCCGACTGTATTTTTGTTGTGTATTCTGTAAATCCTTCTGCTTTTGCAATGTTATTTATTAAATCAACAACATATTCTGGTAATTCACACATTCTGATTTTAATTAAATATACGTATTAATTCGATAATTTTGTGAATAGTAGCTTATGATCTGTTCGGCTCAATTGCTAGCACTTCAATGAATGTAATAATTTATCTTTTTATTATCTTAAATAATTATATTCGAGATATAAATCTCATTATAATGTCATAATTTTATCAGCTCACAGATTAGATAAATTAAAAAACATCGTACATCTAAATATATACTAAATGTTGTACTCATAGATACTGACTGCAATTAAGTAGTAATGTTAAATTAAATGTTATGAAATTATATACAAGTCAAATAACTTAGCAGATCACCATCTCCATATATGACATTTCGAATAATATCACTTTTTCACTTAAGTGAAGGAGCATTTCGAAGGAGAAACATTACCTATATAAAGAAAATGCAAAATGCTTTGCAGTTGACCGTTTTTAATCTTTATACTAACCATTTAGAGTTCTATTGCTGATCATTTTAATACCATCCTTTTTTCAGAAACATTGAAATATGTATATAAAAAAAAATATTTTCAAAGGCTTGTGCGAAAATATTAGATAATTTTGATATAAGTACTCGTATATCAAAAATATTGTATATTTTGGAAAAATATGATAATTTCGCAAAAAAAAACCATTATACTGAATAATGTACAAGTATTTAAAACACAATTTTATTATTTGATTCTTTTCTGAAGAATTTTTTAACAAATATTCTTTGTTATAAATTTCCATGAAGATTTTTAATACTTTTTTTGTTTTTTATCAAATGGATGTAAGTTACAGAGTGTGATTGCATTCGGATGAGAATATATAATTTTTAGAAGCGTTAGAGCTTAGAGGTATTGGGAGTATGTTGCAATAATATAAGGGAGATTTTTAAGTATCGTTTTATCCCAATCCAAAATGATTATTTTTTATACATTTACCATTAAAATATTTCACTCAAAAGCTCTTATAGTAAAACATGTTCTATCATATATATACTTGAACAACATATTCTGACTACGTCTTAGCTTATCATTGTTAGCTACGTCTTCTTGATAAATATCTAGCTTATCATTGTTAGCTTCTAAGCTCAAAGATGCGAAAATACTTTTATATACGCAAACGGAACGTCAAAAGTGTCAAAAAATGAGAGTATATAAAATAATTCAAACCAAATCAAACTTATTTAGATACTTAATCATTTATCATTTTCTTTTTGTATTTTAATTAATAGCTTTAGCGGCATTAGGCTTTAAAAAATTCAGAAATTTTAACTCAATGTTAATTAAATAAGTCCATTTATTTGCCAGTCACCGTACTTGTAATTTAATAATGACAAACATTTATTTTTTATTAGTTAGATAACGTAATGAATATTTTTATTGTAAACGGTTTAGACTTCTGTTTGTATTTTACAATGAAAAATTCATAATAATAATGAAAATGCAATTAACAATGAGAACAATTAAAGTCCCATTCATATTAAATAACAAATATTCTAATCTTTTTTTTTTTTTTTTTGCTGACATCAAATAAGAAATGCTTATAAAGTAAAATAATATCAGCAAGACGACTCGGTTTCCCTAAATTATCTGTTTTGAATCAATTTATTTTATGCTAAACAATTTTTTGTTATAAGTCTTGTCGCATTGCAATTTCCAATTCGCAGCATTTAGGTGCTGTATGTTCCTACAACATATCAGTTTATGATTAATTTTGTATTGAATTGTTTTGTGTATGAGTGTGAAAGAAAACTTGGCCAAAAGCGAGCAATCTATTATTCTGAAATTCAATTGAATTGTAGTCTAAGTCTCGGTTTAGAGCATCGTGAAAATGATTTAAATACAACAATTTTTTAATGCTCTAAACCGAGACTAACAAAAAAAAAGAACATGATTATCAGAAATGCGGACAAATATACGAAAAGAAAAACGCTTGCATTTATATTTCTCCATTTTTTTTTTAAATTTACAACATATTTTTAAGTTTTCTTTTTTTTTTTGATCGATTAATAGCAGTATTATTTCATTCACTCGGATGATGCAACTCTCATTTTGAATAATATCCCAAGCTGATAAGATCACTCACAACATTATTTATTGTGCGGCTATAAATCAATTGCGTATCCTGATTATATTCTTTAATAAAATCTTTCTTATCATCTTTGTTGTTGGCGATGGCTTCACTTAACTCATCTAAATTTTGAATGTCTTTTGGGTCTGCCTGCATTATTTGAAGAAGCATTGGGGCTGTTAAAAATGCAAATTTCCCAAATTTAAGTAACTGCCCTTCAAAATCATCAAAGCTAAATAGTTTTTTTGAATCACTTCCAAGTTTTTCAATTGTTCCAGATAAAGTTGAATAATACAACTTAAGTAAACTTTTATAGTGTTGATCACGTAAATTTTTATCGGTTGATGAAAATATGTTGTAAATTAGATCTAGAACCGGAGGACTATACCGAGTGATTTGCCAATCTACCAAGCATATAGCTTCAGCTTCAATACTCTGAAAGGAATGATAATAATTTTAAACTCATATTAATAGTACACAGCAAATAAAATTTACCCCATTTTTATATTTATAAAGAAGATTGTTATTCCAACAATCGCCATGTGTGACGGCACCAAAAGGCTCAGAAACACCTTCTCCTAAACATTCTGCAAGTAATTTCTCAAAATTATTTTTTATCTCACTCATTAAGTTCACATGCTTTTCGCTGTTCAAAACTCCAATAGCTCTGTCATAAGCACCTTCAATCATAAAACTCATATTAGGCGATTGAAGAATTAATGCAAGCAAGTCATTTAGTTTTTTGTATTCTTTAAAAATGAGTGGTTTCTGATCTTTTAATGCAAATGAAATGGCATGCAGTTTTCCAAGCTCTTTCACAAGTAACTGAACATGATCAAGTGCAATTGGTTTATTTTTGGGCCACATGGCAAAACCTTGTGGTCTCAAATCTTCCATAATTATAGCAAATTGATCAGCAGTTTCATCTGCAACGGCTGCATAGCATTTTGGAAACGAATAAAAACCATTAATCTTAGAGAGTCCTTTTTCTTTTTGGAATTCAACAAACGCCGGCAACAACTTATTATATACAAATGCTTCTCTACGAAATACAGCTGCCGAATGAAATTCCTGTCGTCTGTGAATGTTGGATGGTGCAAGTTTGCAAAGCAAATCCAATTTATCCTGAATGATTTTTCCATTCACATTTCGTTTGCCTTTCAACGCAACACATGACATTTCTCCCAAAAATCCATCACCATGATTGGAGCCCGGTTGTATTTCAGTTGTAAAGTCCGTAAAACCTTCGGTTTTAGCAATAGTATTCAAAAGTTTCACCACGTAATCCGGTAATTTAGTCATTTTAAAGTTATAAAAAAAACTGCTTAATATTTTAATTTGCAAATAGGAAACAAAATCACTTGAACTGTTTCGTACACTAGTTCTGTTTTAAATGATTGCAAATCTTATAAATTCTCTACTTTTTGTCAAATCGTTTTGAATCATTCATGTTACGAAAAAAAAAAAAATAGAATTAAATTTTTCATAATACTTAATTTTCTGTGATAATTATATGATTTATTTCTTAAATATCTAAAGCATACAACTTACTTATGTTTCTAACTTTAATTTGGTTAAACAATTGGTTGACATGCGTGCATGATTTACTTTCGAGCATTTTTAAAACAATAATTTGTATTTAAGATCAAACATTATGTAATTTCATAAGTAAATTGTGGCTATTCAAATGCTTCTATGGGAAATAAAATGTTATCTGCCAGATGTATAATTAATAAAAGTGAATCGAACATTGTTTAATTCATATATGTATGAATATCATTCCCAAATTTTTAAGTTAATGCAGCATTTTACGAATTCAAATTTTTAATTCGGTAACATGCTACTTATCGTTAGAATTTAATTTTTTCTTAAATGAAAATAAATATAATTTAAAATCGAATTTCGGTTTACTGTAGCGTAAATTTTTTTTTTTACTGAACTTTAAGCAGTCGGTATTAAGTCAATGAATATAGATACATATTCTTTGATTAAGTATTTGTTGAGCTCATAGATTTAATTATGTATAGAATTATTCTCTGAAAATAAAATTCGGAGGTTAATTCGGTCCTCCGTTGTGACTATTAATGATTATTTTAATTCATTTTTTATTAAACTAAAAAAGGTTCATGGTTAACATGCTTATTGCATCATGATGTTAAATGAGCTTTTAATCGTGCTTGAAACTGGTCACTTATGGTAAATAAGTACGGTCTAGTTGAACTTACTATATGTTTTAGATTTTCAAAATAAATTAGATGATAAAATAAAAATAAAAAATTGTACTTTAATCGAAAGCAAAATGATAAATTTCAACGAACATACTTATTTTACATTAAAGTTTATGCAGAGATGGGCGTACTTAAGTACCTACTGGGTATTGAAATATTGTACTTTACGTATATATTTTGCTACCGAAGTACTTTCTTTTATTACCATATGTACTGCTTCTTTAATTACCTGAAAAACCATAAACACTTTACAATAACTTTATGAAAATGCCTAAATATGTACTCAAAGTACAATATTTCAATATCGAGTTCATAACTGATAAATGTTGTGTCATGTCTTTTTTCAAATGTAGATCCCCTTTAATTTTTGATTATTGCATTGATGGTAATTG